>CAIGQV010016663.1:2494457-2513076 GCA_903798115.1 Danio jaintianensis | reverse complement strand
GGATAGAGTCTGGAGAAGAGTTTAGGCTGGAGGACTGCATAGAGACTGGAGCAAAGGTTTGCATGGACCACTGGATAAAGTCTGGAGAGGAGGTTTGGATAGAAGACTGCAAAGAGTGTGGAGAGGAGGTTTGGATGGAAGACTGAATAGAATCTGGAAGACTACATAGAATCTTGAGAGGAGATTAGATTTGACTAGATGACTGGATAGAGTCTGAAGAGAGGTTTTGGCCAGAGGACTGTTTGGCGTGAGGACTGCTTTTAAGTCATTTTGTTCATTTTGCCAAAATATTATTAAATATTACGAGTTGCTTCCAAACACATCTACAACTAGCCCAAACGTTGATGACACTACAAACAAGTCATAACTAGAATGCTATAAGAAAGATAAAATAATCATTCATTGTTTTTCCTGGGTCTTTTGTCTATGATTGGCTCAGCTCACCTATTTGATAAACCTTCAAATTTGAGTTGTTCACGTGACACAGACAGTCCCATATAAGCTTAACCAATGCACTCTGCACTCAGTCTGAGCCAAAAGACCCATGATTAGTTCACCTTTTGAGTCTTCGGGTTTTTGAGTCATTTGTTCATCACATGACAGCGTGTAAAGAGATGAATGACTCAAACTGAGGACTCAAGAGATGAACGGATCAAATATTTTTCCGGCTCTGACTGCATGTGATTGGCTTCTGTCTTCCACGTGATGAATGAACAACTCAAACCCAATAGAAGACTTGAAAAAGGAACTAAACTTCTACCCCACCTGCACAAATGTGTGCATGTGCAAATGAACAAATCACTCCCTGAGAGAACTCATCATTATCGAGTCAAAATGAACAAATCGTTCAAGAACGACCCATCACTATATGACAGTGAGCTGAAGACATATGAAGTGTCGACACTGGTATTTCAGCTCCTGCATAAACAGATGAGCATCTTGAGGCATCTGTAACGCTCTGAACAGCACTAATTGTTCTCGTTTGGAGTGCTTAACGAGGACGTGAGCTCCAGCTGCCTCGTCAACACTCAATAATTAGACAGGAGCAGACTGGGACACTTTCCCAGACAAACACGAAGACTCGTAATTACAATGCACTGTGTTCTTAATTATGATTTGCTTCGAAAGTTTTTTGGGGGTTTTTTATGTATGCTGCTGTCTGCTTGGGGATCCAATCTAGCATCATAATTCCTGGAAAGTCTTTGGATAGTGAATTTAACACCCATATGTCTCTACAGTCAAAGCACTATATCAAATGGCACTTGCTAAAAATATAATGAAAGCTGAGATATTTAATTTCCTACACTGACAGAAAAATGTGCAAAGCTTGTACCTTTAGGGGTATAAGAGCTTGGCAGTGGGCAGTTCTCTTAAAACGTCACCTTATCCGCTCTTTAAAGGTATATTTTAGTACCTTAAAGTAGAAATGTTTGCCTTAAGGTACTACTATAAATATTAAAAATGTCCTTTTAATGGTACTGGCTCAATGACAAGCTGTTGTATTCCTAAAGTTTGAAGTTTTTCAATGTTTTCCATGGAAACGTGTGTGTGTGTATATATATATATATATATATATATATATGAAGTGAAGTGAAGTGAAGTGAAGTGAAGTGTAGTGTGGCCAAGTATGGTGTCCCATACTTGGAATTTGTGCTCTGCATTTAACCCATCCAAGTGCACACACACAGTTAGTGAACACACACATACCGTGAACACACACCCGGAGCAGTGGGCAGCCATGCTGCGGCGCCCGGGGAGCAGTTGGGGGGAACGGTGCCTTGCTCAAGGGACTCACCTCAGTCGTGGTATTGAGGGTGGTGGAGAGTGCTGGTCATTCACTCCCCCCACCCCCAATTCCCGCTGGTACCGAGTATCGAACCAGCAACCTTCGGATCACGAGTCCAACACTCTAACCACCAGGCCACGACTGCCCCCTATATATATATATATACAGTGCCGTGCTAGTTACTGAAAAATAGTAACTAGTTACTAGTTACTTCATTCAAAAAGTAACTCAATTACTTTGTCGAGACCGCAGCACAAAATTAAAATATCACAAGAACTTTTTTGTTGTGGACAGACCAAATGTCTGCAGCGTTCGTGAGCCCCTCAAATGTTGTCTTTAGCACACTTTCCATGTTTGAATATCCAAATAGTTGGACAAACTTGTTCGTCCCATTTGCTGTGGGTCGACTGGACATGGTATCATGCTAACAAGCTGCCTGAAAGCGGGTGACTCCACAGTAGAGGCAGGCTGCATATTTTCAAGAACATGCCGCGCAATGGCTTTGTTGATCTGGGGTCTACTGTACTGTTTTGTGCAGTGTGTATAACCTATAGGTTACTACTGTACGACAATATCAGCATTCGGTACATACTTTCGCTTGAAATGAGCCAATCTAATCCTGTTTATATGAAATAAGCTGCTTCTCCTGAGCAGGTTTGAGTTTCCAGACCTGTTGCTATGACAACAACTCTCAGATGAGTTTTGAAGAACGAAACTATCCTGGATCGTATCAAATCGTCAATAACCATAGCTAATTGCGTAATCCAAGTACAAAGAACAGACCCCTTGCCTGGGTAACCGTCAGGTTAAAATCTAGCCGCTGTTGTTTGGGTGGAAGAGCTTGACTCACTTCTGTATCGACTGACAACGAGTTATCGTCTAGCTTCGTCGAGCCATTTAGCTTTCGGTGGTGCTTTGACAGATTGGAGTTGCTGTTTGTCGCAGTAGATAGAACCTTTGAGCCAGAAAGACAATTAACGTTAGCTTACATTTGACTAAAATATGTTTATCCTTATGCTCAACTAAACTGAAATAATGAGTGTATTTCCACTAAGAAGAAACCCGTCTTGCTTTTGACCGCCGCACATACTTGAATAAAAGGAAACACGCCCACAACGCGTCTTCTTTACGGTGGTTGGTTGGCATCCACCAATCCCACAATGCGTCGTCGCTGTAAACAGGAAGATGAAGGCTAGACTGCAGCCAAAATGTAAAAATTTTCCAAGTAATGGAAAGACGCACCATATTGTAACAATAACAGAGTTCATATATTTTAAAAGTAATGCGTTACAGTATTAGTTACTGTCAAAAGTAATGGTGTTACAGTAATGCATTACTAGTACCCAACACTGTGTGTATATATATATATATATATCTCAGGGGTCGCCACAGCAGAATTAACCGCCAACTTATCCAGCATATGTTTTACACAGCGGATGCCCTTCCAGCCGAAACCCAGTACTGGTAAACACCCATACACTCACATTCACAAACACACTCATACACTATAGGGCAATTTTGTTTACCCAATTCACCTATAGCGCATGTGTTTGGACTGTAGGGGAAACCGGAGCACCCGGAGGAAACCCACGTAAACACGTGGAGAACATGCAAACTCCACACAGAAACGCCAACTGGCCTAGCCGGAGCTGAAACCAGCAACCTTCTTGCTGTGAGGTGACGGTGCTAACCACTGCGCCACCGTGCAAATATTTGAGATTTGCCTTTGAAATGTGTTGATTCTTGTTAAAATAACAACTACAATGTAACGCATTTTAGCATAGAATCAGAATCAGAATCAGAATCAGAAAGAGCTTTATTGCCAGGTATGTTCACACATACGAGGAATTTGTTTTGGTGACAGAGCTTCTACAGTGCAACAAAATTACAGAGACAGGACAAAAAACAGATAATAAATATATTTAAAAAATAAAAGTTGTAGTGAATGCAAATATACAAATTGACAAGTGTATGTACAGGAATATTACTATATACAATAGCAGCTGTTATGTGCAAATTAGCGTGTAAAATATGTTGTTAAATAAGTGTTTATGTGTATAAAAAGTGTATAGCAAGTAGTGATGTTGTTCCATAATTACTATCATTCAAGTGTTCATGAGATGGATTGCCTCAGGGAAGAAACTGTTTCTGTGTCGGGCTGTTCTGGTGCACAGTGCTCTGTAGCGTCGACCAGAAGGTAAAAGTTCAAAGAGGCAGTGTGCTGGGTGTGAGGGGTCCAGAGTGATTTTGGCAGCCCTTCTGCTTGCTCTGGATAAGTAGAGCTGCAACATAGTAGAATATGAAAAGAATGAAGGGCTGTGCATAATTTCTGCATATTCACACTAATGTGTTCAGCTCACAGTGCTTGGCTGAACAAAATCAAGGTGATTGATTAGAGGAGAACATTCACTTCAGAAGACGAGCGTCAGGCTGTTAGATGTATTAATTATCTTAATTGTGTTATTTGGTGGCATAATGTTTCATTGCTAATGGCCTCCTCTGATATCACATTATCCCAGCGAGCAGAGAATCTTTCACATTTAGAAAACGGAACATTTGCGTGCCGTGCTCAGAAAATGCAGAAAGGTCTGCGTAACAGTGCCATAACGTCAATGAACAGACGCATCTGTCTGGCAACTGCTGTCTGAAACAACCAATATGTTGATTGTCTCTGTCTTGCAGAAACAGCTTTTGCTGCTGTCAGATTCATGTACATTTTTTTTTCAACCCCGGCTCATTAGAAGTACGTGCCTCAGCCTACATTAAGGCAAAACCTGAAGTATATTGCTCCGGCTACATTTCTAGGGGCGATTCTAGAATATTTTTTTAATGTGGTGCCGTAGGGGGGGGGACCAAGAACCAGTCAGGGGGGTGTCATTTTTTTATGTTTATTGTGATATTTGCTGCGTATGTTTGTAATGAGGTCGACACGGTGGTGCAGTGGGTAGCGCTGTCGCCTCACAGCAAGAAGGTCGCTGGTTCAAGCCCCAGCTGGGTCAGTTGGCATTTCTGTGTGGAGTTTGCATGTTCTCCCCCTGTTGGCGTGGGTTTCCTCTGGGAGCTCCGGTTTCCCCCACAGTCCAAAGACATGTGCTGTAGGTGAATTGGGTAAGCTAAATTGTCCGTAGTGTATGTGTGTATGTCCTGGTCCTCCAGGTTGGGGGTTGAGCGTTGGGCTAACAACCCACCTTATAAAAACTAGATGTTACAAAACACCAAGATGGTGCGGCTAAATATCAACTTGGATATAAATGGCCCTGGGAGTAAGTAAGTAAGTATGTTTGTAATGAATCAACAAACCCATAGACTGCTGAGTATTAAGTGTGCACTTATAAAATGCATGTTTAATAATGGTGTCATATCACTCAGCGCTTACTGTCCCATGTGACAGAACAGCAAAACACATAATTAAACGTCATCTGTTTATGCAGAGGCTGATATTAATTCCTGGCTGTGTTTTCATTTACATTATAGCATCAAAATACAACACAATACATCTCTGTCTGTCCCATCTGTCCAGTTTAATTATAATTTAGCCTATATTTTATCCACAATTTTTATGTTTTTGGTCATTTTAGTTCGTGTAATACATGCTTCAGGGAATCCAATTTATGTATTTATTTAAATGAAATATAATTGATTAATAAAACGCACTTACATTTTCAGCGTTTTGAGGGATCACTGGAGGTCAAACTATACACATTATGCGTCTAATTTTTACTTTACTTTTAGGCTACATGTAGATACAAACACTTATTTAACAAGAAAAGTGTCTTGTGAACACTTACGAACGGTGCTCTCGATCTGCCGGTTTCAGACTGCTGAATGAATATTGTGTTGCGTAGACTGACTGGCGTGAATTATGCATTCACAATGGTATGAACCGTTATAGGGGTGGTCAAATGTATATTTATATTATCTATCATTTTAATTATTAATATTAATAATCAAGCATTACCCCCCCAAACCTACCTGTAATTTGCACCCTGTTTGTGTGTCTGATGTGATGTTTAGGCCCAATCCCAATTCTATTTGTTTACCCCTACACCTTCCCTTTGAATTTAACCCTTAAGAAGGGCCAAACACATCATCATATGTCGTCACGAGGTCTTACGTCATACGAGATCGATGATGGCGCCTGCTGCAGTTATTCAAGTTGTGCGGCTTACAGTTATTTTTTGGTATTTATCTTCCTTAGGCTGCGTACATTTGTCATGATCACGTACCTACCCACATCAATTGCGTCACTTCACTCCCATTCATGAACTCTCTCGTGTGGCATCACGGGATAGCGTAGCGTCCATCGGATGTGCACTCCAGAATCTCGCCTGAAGTAGTAGGTCATCCGGATACTTCTTGCATACTGTTTTTCGAATTCTATGACTTTGGACATACTACTCGGCTAGCATACTATTTTTAGCATACTATATACTATTCTACTATATACTATATAATATATATGTACAATTTTGGACACCGCATTACATTTGTGCATCTCTTTACTCGCACGTGCAGCCATGTTGTTGTTGTTGTTGTAGCTGGTGTATTCTGGGAAATTTTCTTACCCCTTCATTTCTAGTGTGGTCCTGGACAATCTCCGTTTCAAAGGCTATCTAGCCCTTCTCCTTAGCCTTACAACTTCAAGCTAAAGAGAATTGGGCATAGGCTAAGGGGTAGAATTGGGATTGGGCCTTAATTCATATTATATTATTATTAAAAGTACATATAAATCATTTACATACAACTCATTGGGTTTGCATAGCTCATTTGAAATGCAGGAACTGAACAGTGATTTTTCAGCTTTTCTGGCTTCACCTCTGAATAGTGCAGAGCCCTGGGCTCAACAGCTTTCTGTAGGTGTTCAGGGCTCAAGTCAAGTCAAGTTTATTTATATAGCGCTTTTCACAATGTAGATTGTGTCAAAGCAGCTTAACATAGTTCTAGTAAAGTCCAGATTTCAGAGTTGAAGTTCAGTTTAGTTTAGTTCAGTGTGGTTTAAATTTCACTGCTGAAAGTTCAAACACTGTAGAGCAAATCCACCGAAGCACAGTTTCACAAAACTTCACCAATTGACGAAGTGAAGGGAAAAAAAAACCTCGAGAGAAACTAGGCTCTGTTGAAGCAGAAGCCGCACCGAGGGATGAGCGCTGTATAATATCCTCAGCAATAAGATGTCTTTTTTTCTTTCTCCCAGTGCTTCTAAAAGAATAAGGCAGCCCCTGGGGCTTCTTTACTGCAGCTCGAGTAGAGCAAAAACACACAATAACATTCCCCACTGTGGTATAGGCGAGAGAAAAAAAAGAAGAGGAAAAGAAAACCCGAGTCTAAACAAACTTTGAAAGTGCAAGCGTTTCTGGTGGCACGCTGACATTCTGGAGGAGGTGTGCTGCTGTACATCTGATGAGATTACTGCTGACAGCATTTCCTTCAGTCATACATATGGATGATCAGTGTGAGCTTCAGATAATGACGAGGTCTCTGTTCAGGGCAGAACACGTTACATATTTCAGACAGGCTGCTTATAATGTTGTGTCTGTCCTGTTTTGTGTGTGTGTGTCATGTTTTCTGTTTTCCTGCTTTCATTAATCTACTTGTTAGCTAATGGTTAGAGAGTATTTGTGACCGGAAGGTTGTAGGTTCGGGTTCCGGCTCCAGCAAGGATTGTTGGTGGTGGGAGTGAATAACCAGTGCACTCATCATCCTCAATACCACGGCTTAGCTGGGTCCCTTGAGAAACTCAACACTGTGGAACATGAAAACCCACTGCCTACTACAATTATAGCAGAGCAACCAAGCAGCAACCTTCCGGAAGTAACTGAAACTGTAATTCATCAAAAGGCCACTGGGGCTGGCTCCAAAACAGAGCAAATTTCCATTGACTTCAATGTTAAAATGCCCAACTTTACAGCAGAAAACAAGGTGTTTACAGCTTGGTACAAAAAAGATTTTGGCGTATATAGCTAATATTACTCTTCGTGACAACTGTGAGGGGGGTGAATTTTTTATAATTCATCCATTTCATTTTTCGGATGAGACGTTAAACCGAGGTCCTGACTCTCTGTGGTCATTAGAAATCCCATGGCACTTCTTGTAAAGAGTAGGGGTATAACCCCGGTGTCCTGGCCAAATTCCCTTCATCGGCGCTTACCCACCATGGCCTTCTAATTATCCCCATCCACCAAATTGGCTGTATTACTGTCTCTCCACTCCACCAATAGCTAGAGTGTGGTGAGCGCACTGGCGCCGTTGTCCTGTGGCTGCCATTGCATCATCCAAGTGGATGCTGCAAACTGGTGGTGGTGTGGAGAGACCTCTCTCCCATGATTGTGAAGTGCTTTGGGTGTATGGCCATACATGGTAAATGCGTTATATAAATACACATTACATTACATTCATAATAAGCCTTAAAATTCTGCATAATTAAGGGTGTGGCCACTTGATTGACAGCTAGGCCTTGTTGCTGGCCGTCACGTCACCTCAGTTGATTTTAGCCACTGAACTCGGCACATATATCATATCTTTGCTTTTGTTTTAAGTGGCTTTACACAATCAAATTGCTTTTTGGAATTATTTCTTACAATTATCAGATAATATGGCAGGCTGTGTGCACTTAATTGTGCTCACAAACCATTTAAGCCAGACCCTTATTTCCCCAGTAAGTACAATTATTTTATACTTTTATCTATGAATGTATTTGTTTTATTTAAGATGATTTAGTTATCATTTCTAATTTTATTTAGAACTTGAATACACTCCAGAATCTGACAGACTGATTATAGAACAGCCATCGGAAATGTTGTCATACAGCATTATGACTAAATTTCACAAATAGCCTTGCATTTACTAACACAGACTATAATTGAAGTAATTGGAAGTAATTAGCATTTTCATCCTATACAACAATGTCATAAGAACAATGCTCAGTGGCTCAACGTATTACAACAAACACAGTAAACACTTATACTATATACATGCAGTATACAACCAAGCACATGTGGTCAAAACACAAATGAATTGCATTAAGCATTTCTCCCAAAGAAAAAAACCATCTAAGCAAAATGTAAATAGGCATCTCTAGCTCCGCTCTCGCCTCGCCTTTTTGCCCATTTTTGCTTACCCCAGAGTGATGCGCAGACAAAATGGCAACAGTTGGCCCCGCCCACTTGTAGTTTCATTTGCACTCTTCAGAAACCTACGGGATGACATCACAGACACTACCTCCATATTTTTTTACAGCCTATGAGAGCAACACAGACAGAACGCAGATGTAACAGTAAGATGCTGGACAAGGAAGTTGAGAATCCACACACAGTTTATTAAACAGATTAGTCAGGCAGGCAACGGTCAAAACAGTGGCAAACAGAAGCATACAGGAAATCCAGAATCGTAGTCAAAAACAGGTAAATGGTCAGTACAGGTGGCAAAGAATCAATATAAACAATAAAACAAGTCAAGGATCAAAACACGAAAAGACTAGACAAAGAAAAGCTTTGTGGTGTTACAGAAAAACAGTGAACAAGACTCAGCATAAAAGTGTGTGTGTATGTGTGTGTGTGTGCTGTGTATATAGTCCTCATAATCAGTGAGAATGATCATCTCCTGTGTGTGTGTGTGTGTGTGTGTCAGTCCAGATAGTTCACAGCTGTAGCGGGAGTTGATTGGTGCAAACCATCATGGTGGTTGTAGTTTATGTGGTGGCAGATGTGTAGTTCTCCAGCGATCTGCATAGATTAGATCGCTGGTGATCGTGACAGCAGAAGTATAAATGCTCACAACGATGTCAGCGCCATGGAGTACGGTGATCATTTGATACAGAAGTGTAAATAAGGCATAAATACAAAAAAGTACGGTGACACGGTGGCTCAGTGCTTAGCACTGGTGCCTCAAAGCAAGAAGGTCACTGGTTCGAGTCCCAGCTGGGTCAGTTGGCATTTCTGTGTGGAGTCTGCATGTTCTTCTCGTGTTGACGTGGGTTTCCTTCGGGTGCTCCGGTTTACCCCACAGTCCAAACACATGCGCTATATGTGAATTGATTAAACTAAATTGTCCATAGTCTATGTGTGTGAATGAGTGTGTATGGATGTTTCCCGGTACTGGGTTGCAGCTGGAAGGGCATCCGCTGTGTAAAACATATGCTGGATAGGTTGGCGGTTCATTTCGCTGTGGCGACCCCTGATGAATAAAGGGACTAAGCCGAAGGAAAATTAATCAATGAGTGAACAAAAAAGTACTTGACAACCAAAACTATAGTGAACCACAGGACTGTATGTTTGCAGGTGTGTTGTGTTTCTTTACAAAGTCACATCGCCACCTACTGGCATGAAGAACAGCATATTTAGTCATTTTCGCAGATCCGTTTGAACAGGGATCATTTAGTTGTCATCTTTACAAGAATTGTTTCAAAAAACCCAAATGAATACACTCAGAACACCTTAGCAACTGAATAAAAAACATCCTGACAACCATCAGAAACTCCCATCATGATGTTGTGGTCATTATTTTGTCGTAATTAATCATTATTTTCACATCAGTAAATGCTAAATCTAGTTCTTGTGGAGAGTTGGGGAGTTTTTGGTGAAATTCTGCCTAATTGCTAACTCAAGGTGACACACAAATCTGTTTTATAAGATAGTATTTTAATTGGTGCATACAGACTGTACAGTATTTTGTGAAATATTCAATGCGGATTAGTCAATATATGTGTGGGCAGGTTTAATGAGTTATTGATACCGCAGTGTGATGCCCACCATAAGTCACGGAAGCCACAAGCTCCTTCTGTCGATAGATTCCACACACACACGCACAGTAATATTTTCATTTCTCAGTGTGTAACTCTGTATGCAGCAGCAGTCTGTGGTGGAGAGGGAGTTTCAGAGCTGCTGCATAATAATTGGATTTAGAACTGGTTTCCCCTCAGAGTTTAAATGTGGGCTTTCTGTCAAGTTGGCTTTAGTGCCCTGGCTTTAATTTCTTACTTTTCATTTCTTATAGACCTGTGGCAAACTTACGATCTTCCTATCCCAGAGAGACCTCCAAAACATCAAAAAGAAGGCCTAATATAATTTTATTCAAAATATATAAGGAGCTCACGGTATTTCCCTTCAGACCGGCTCACCAAGGATAATTCCAGTCGGATCTGCTGGACGCAAAATAAAAACTAGGTTTGGAGGAAAATGCGAGCTCTTCTTGCCTATCTCTGGGAATAGTTGATTGTTTGATTGTTGTTGCTAACATATCATTAATAGTCTCTATTATATTCTTCAGGTTTGTTCAAATAAGGGCTGGATTATATGGTAATTTATTTTCTTGGAGATTTAATCAATTTAAGATACTGTATTTTTTCTCATTGTTTAGTAAAGGCAGGTGTAGGCATCCTAGTTTCCTGGTTCTGTAAAAAAACCTGTAGTGTAGCAAACATTCACGGCTTGTATCTATATCAAGCTCTTATCAGAGAGTGCAAGAGAGCCTCTGAAAGCAATGCCATTTTCTCTTCATGTCTTTTTTTTGCATGGAGTTTCATGTGATTGCTTCGGAATTTGCCAGGTCATAAATTCTTGTCGTACATCACTGCGTCCAAACGATTTTCACGTAAACTCACTCGTAACTTGTGTGTTGACGTACACAATCAGGATTGAGTATTAATATCACCCCATCACACTGCTCACCTTCTGTATGGTTTTACCTATTATTCCCCTTATTCAGTTTTCCTGCTATCATTAGTTTCTTCTGTATCACCTGTTTGCCATTTACAGTAGTTCGAATTTCAGTCTCTGTGTATTTAAGTTACCTCAGTTTGTTACCTCACTGACTGGTTATTGTCTTTATTTGAAGATGCTTGTGCTACCTGGATGACTGTTGCCTACTTGAATATTTGTTAATAAACGTCTTTGTGAGTAATATAAATCAACCTGTCTCTTGTGCGCTCTGTCCACTCATGCACCCCAATAACCAGCCAAAAAATCACCCATTTTGTATCCATTTTTGATCACTGTGTTGATTTGTTGTTGTTATCATTATTTTACACTTTGCTGCCATCACCCTGCTCTGTCTGGAGTAGACCACCATTCTAGACAACTCCCTGTGTGGGTTCCTGCACAGAGGCAGGGGTGCCGCTGGCCAGTGCGGCCCCTATGACAACAGTTCGTGGGTGTCGCGGACGAATGTGCAGAACGTGGAGGGGGGTGGTTCTGGTGGGCCCCTAACAGTATCTCTGGTGGCCCCAAAATGGCGTGGGCCCTTAAAATTGTCCTAACAACCTTGGCTGATCATCTCCACTGAGTCCCGTCAGTCCACCAGCTCCACCATTCTCTCTCATCTCTCTGGCTCATCTTGGTCAGTTCTCACCCTGCCTACACCTCAGGACTCCACACCTCATTGCTCAGTCCCTCCGTTTATGTTGAGCTCTTCCCTGCAGCTTCACCGGTTCTCTGTCGCTCTGCCATGGGCTTCTAGATCCATGTCTTCACCTCAGTTGTCTGAGCCATTGGATCCTCTGGATCGCCCTGGCATTTTGGCACTACGTCTTCACTTTGGGGTCTAACTCCATCATCTGTGTCTCATTTAGTTAGCACTCTGGCGTAATCAGCCACTCTTCCTCCATGGCTCCACCCCCTCAACTCCTTTCTGGGCTCTTGTCCTGGCTACATCATCCTCCGTTTCCAGACTCCTCCCTCCGTCATCTTCACTTTGGACCTCTCCTCTGCCTGTCCTGTTCCCTCCTTAGTTGTTGCCTTTATGGCACAAGGTCACCTTGCCAGAGGGAGGAGCATTATAACAATATAACAGTTCTTTTACTTCTGTGTTAGTTGACCAGGTTTTTTTAGCAGATGATTTCATCCAAAGCGACATACACACTTGTGAACACACACCCAGAGCGGTGGGCTTCCAGGGGAGCAGTTTGGGGTTCGGTGCCTTGCTCAAGGTAATCACCTAAGTTTTGGTATTGAGAGTGATGAGAGTGCTGGTTATTCACACCACAACATCTACAGTGCAGGAACTCAAACCTGTGACCTTTGAATCACAGGTCAAAAATCTTTAGATCACAAGTTCAACATTCTAACCATTAGGCCAACTCTTTTACACAGGGCTCATTAATCTCGGTCCTGGAGGGCCGGTGTCCCTGCAGAGTTTAGCTCCAATTTGCCTCAACACACCTGCCTGGAAGTTTCAATTATCCCTAGTAAGACCCTGATTAGTTTGTTAAAGTGTGTTTGATTAGGGTTGGAGCTAAACTCTGCAGGACACCAGCCCTCCAGGACCAAGATTGGTGACCCCTGCTCTAACCACTAGGCCATGGCTCATTCATTTTCATCTGTTTGTTAATTAGTGCAGTTTTCAGTCTGTGTATTTAAGTTCCCTCAGTTTGCCTTTCAATGGGTCTTATTGTCTTTATTTGAAGATGCTTGTGCTACCTGGATACCTGTTTCTGACTGGACAATAAACCTTTGTGAGGTATATCAATCAGTCTGCAACATAAATGCTTCTTACACAAATGTAGATATTCAGTTTAAGAGTTGCCCATTGCAACGTGAGTTATCAGGCAAACAGCATTTTTTGTTGTTGTTGTTTATTTGACCATTGCATTTGTATCTCAAGTCTCTTGCATCATCTTACACAGTAAACATCTTCCTATAAACGAGGCACTCAATACAGCTGGCATCACAAAGTGTGTGCAGAAGACAGAAAACGAGGAGGTGTAGTGTCATAGCTTAGTTGCTGTTTTTTCCAGCAGGAGTTGAGCCTCTTAGAGCTGTAGTGATTGTAAATGTTTATAAGGATCTCCATTGGTACTTGATGTTCTGTGAAAGATTTTGTCTGTAAGTCTGTAAGAGAATAGTGATGGGGGTTCGGTGTCTAAGAAACTAGTGATGTGCTGCGAGTGACTAGTGATGTCCTGCAATATATTTTTGGTGTCCTGTGGCCGCAGATGTGCCTAAATCATTCAAAGAAAGGACCTTAAAACGTCTTAATCATTTTTGAAAGCTAAAAATTTTGAACAATGAAGATTACATTGATTTTGATAGGAGCAAATGTTTAAATGTTGTCTATTAGATCTGGACAGGAGCTCCTGGGGGAGGTGGAACTCAGCAGAGGACTATCTACTTGTGCCATGATATGATTGCTTGTATGTAAAGGACTATTGATAAAATTTCATTAATGAACACTGTTAATTCTTATTAGATTCATGATTTTGTTGTATTTTCTTATCCACTTATTTGGCTAATAGTGCAGCTGTGCATGACAGTCATAAGGATATTAGAGACAAAAGACAAAAATAGCAACATGTTCACGTTAAAGGCTACAGCAGATTAACTTTGACCTTAATAATATGCTTGGATCTCAGTATAAACAGAGATCAAAAGAGAGGAAAACCTTCATTAACACTAAATCAACATTTCATAACGCTGGAACACTTTTCAAAGGGAAGAGCAGAGTGTCTGGACGATTGAAGAGAAGGTCAGACTAGATAAACTGCGCTTCAAGAATATATTTGACATATTTGTTTATTTGATATTTTCTATGAACAGACATTGATTGAGCCAATTGAAAAAGTCTTGAAGCAGCATCAGGCCCTGATTGGACAGTCCTGCTGATGAGTTTGTCAGCTGTAATTGTGTTGTGTTGTTTAATTGAGCTCACAACATATTTCTGTGTCAATGGTTTGATGGTGATGGTCTTACAGACACTGACATAGGCTCTGTTATTATACAACTGTAGTTCAAGGACTGTCAACCTGTACAATAGAGGTGGAGATTTTGTGCAGTTTGTATCAATATATCAGTAGGTGGTGAAAAATAACTTCTAGTAACTTTGGAACACAGATCTAAGTTTTGCCTTGACACTTGGAAGGTTGGTGTTGGAAGAAATAAGTTGAATAACAAAAAAGATATGTGTGTTAGTTTTTATCTTTTTTTGTAGATTACAATTAATTTAATATTGATTTATGTACAGTATTTATATGGGTGGCACGGTGATTAGCACTGTCGCCTCACAGCAAGAAGGTCCCTGGTTCGAGTCCCGGCTGGGCCAGCAGTTTCTGTGCGGAGTTTCCATGTTCTCCCCGTGTTGGTGTGGGTTTCCTCCAGGTGCTCCCACAGTCCAAAGACATGCGCTATTGGTGAATTTGATGGACTAAATTGGCCATAGTGTATGTGTGTGTGAATGTGAGAGTGTATGGGTGTTTCCCAGTACTGGGTTGCAGCTGGAAGGGCATCCGCTGTGTAAATTGTTGGCGGTTCATTCCACAGTGGCGACCCCTGATAAATCAGGGACTAAGCTGAAGGATGAATGAAAAAAGGATTTATACAAAAAATGTTAAAAACCTACGGTACTCTAAAATGTGATCGAATAAATCAGGGACTAAGCCGAAGGATAGCAAGTGAGATTAAAGGCACTTAAAGGAATAGTTCACACAGAAATTAGTTTCGAGTGTTTCCAAAACTTTCTGTTGAACCCAAAAGGAGTTATTTTGAACCACTGACTCCCATTTGACTCCCATAGCAAAAGAAAAAAATAATGGAAGTCAACGGTTATCGGTTTTAGAATAACTTCTTGTTCAAGAGGAAAAAAAATCCAATAGGTTTGTGACAAATGAAGGGTGAGTAAATGATGACAGAATTGTCAGTTTTGGGTGAACTATCCCTTTAAACTATCCCGAAAAAGTTGTCTAATGGTTAATGGTACTGGTTAAGTCATGCAACTACATTTAGTATTTTACTTCTGAGCATTATTGAAAATCCATCATTAAAATGAGTTAATTCAAGAATATTAGCAGCATGCTGCATATTTTCATAGTTAAAAAATCCCATGGAAATCTCATGTTTGGGTTTTTGCTGAGTAAACCAAGGTCACCACTGCTGCTGTATTATGCTATTATTTAACCATTATGGATTTTTTTTCCAGGTTTAAGCTGAAAGGTATAGGAACTCATAAAGTTTTGTTAATTAGTTAATTTAAAAAACTTTCCAAATAAACAATTCATTTATTTTCCTTTGGCTTAGTCCCTTTATTCAATAGGGGTCGCCACAGTGGAATGAACCGCCAACTTATCCAGCATATGTTTTACACAGCGGATACTCAATACTGGGAAACATCCATACACACTCATTCACACGCACGCACGCACGCACGCACGCACGCACACACACACACACACACACACACACACACACACACACACACTACGGCCAATTTAGTTTTTTCAATTTACCTATAGCGCATGTGTTTGGACTGTGGGGGAAACCGGAGCACCCGGAGGAAACCCACGCTAACACGAGGAGAACATGCAAACTCCACACAGAAATGCCAACTGACCCAGCTGGGATTTGAACCAGTGACCTTCTTACTGTGAGGTGACAGTGCTAACCACTGAGCCACCGTGTCACCCCAAATAAACCAATTAAACAGAAAAAAATTGGCTTTTCAGAGCAACGAGGCATCTGTATCTGTCGGTATAATAAATCAGACTCACCAGCTCTACATATGACAGAAAGCCGACTGTGGCTGTTCATCTGCTCGCTTGGCAATAGATCATAAAAATTGAAATGTGACATAAAACAGCGATTGATGTGCTACACCGTTCGGCATGTTGCTTTCATGCAGCAGAAGTGTTGATTTTTGCAGTTTCACTTCATTTCCACATTATACGATGACATCTTTGATTGGATGAGTGAGTCTGTGCATCACTCCTCCAATTCAAACTTTGAGTCTATCAGCTATCAACAGTGTTTAAAGGGCTCTTATCATACAAAATCAGCTTTTGGAAGTTGTTTGAACAGAACGGTGTGTAGGTATAATGTGTCCACAGTTTTATTGGAGTGATATAAACACAACGAGTCTCTTTTTTAACACTTCCTAATGTTAAAATAGGATTCAAATCCCAGCGATTTTGAGACCCACTGCAACGTGACAAAGCAGTACTGTTTTCACCAATATTGATTGACAGGCATGTACTAACATGTCTCAGTATTAAAGTACAATTAAAATCAAAACTAACCATATTGATTTTGTTAGCTCACATTGCTAGTTTTGTGGTGAACAATTCATCTGTGCATGTCATTGAGAAAAAAAAGAGTTGTAATGTCTTGTAATCTTTACAAGATGCTAAATGCTAAACTGCATAGTTGCAATCTAAACAACTACATTCTCACCTAAAAAAAAGCCTCAAAAGTACATTATGTTGTTCAACAGCTGCAATATTTGTCAATCTGTAGTGGGTTTATTGATCTGCTGTCACTCATTGTGGGCGGAGTAATACACAAGGGTGAAGAGGCCGTATAAGTGCTTTATACATAGATGGTTTAAATATGTGCATTGTTGACTTTTTTCTTAACTGTACAAATAAGAAATAAAAATATTTATATCAAAAGTTCTTACAATTAAAATCATTTATAATAAATGATCCGATGAGTATTTTGACCTGAAACTTCAGACACATTCTGGAGACACAAAGTCTTATTTTCGATCTCATAAAAGGCCAAGATTGGAGCCCTTAAAAATCTAGTGTGTTTACGGTCTGATATTTGATCTGATATTTCTGAAAGTATCTGTGTTAGCACAGCACAATGTGCATTTCCCTGTGCTCACAACATCTTTTTTTGTTGTATCACGACAGCATGGAAACTGCGTTTATTTCCGACTCCAGCTGTTCCTATGACTTATCCGCTTTCTGAATATTCATTTGCTTTCTCAGCTGTGACCAAGCAAACTAAGAGAGAAATAAAAGAGCACCAAGTCAGAATGCAGAGTCATTCAGGAGAGACAAATATGACAACAGAGAGCTGAAACAGATATTCTCCGAGCCATTGTTCCTGTTTTCATGCAAAAGTACAGTGTTTTAGGACTATCAGAAGGAGATAATATACAGTGGTGTGAAAAAGTGTTCCAATGTCTTATTTTTTGTATGTTTGTCACACAGGGCTGTGTAGTTTTGTATTTTGTTTTCCCTTAATAACAAAAACCTTAATTTCAAAACTGCATGATCTGTTTACTTTGACTAAAATTTACACTTGTTTGATGATCTGAAACATTAAAGTGTGACAAACATACAAAAAAAATAAATTATTAAGGGGCAAAGACTTTTTCACACCGCTGTATAATGTTATAAGTTTGATACAGTATTATACTGGTTTTTTGCCATGTTATAAGACACCAGATGTGACACTGGACAGACATAAGGGACTATTTTTTGGAAATTTCTACTCAGAATTATTAGCCCCCCCTGTTTATTTTTTCCCCCAATTTCTGTTTAACGGAAAGAAGATTTTTTTCAACACATTTCTAAACATAATAGTTTTAATAACTCAATTCTAATAACTGATTTCTTTTGTCTTTGCCATGATGACAGCACATAATATTTGACTAGATATTCTTCAAGATACTAGTATTCAGCTTAAAGTGACATTTAAAGGCTTAACTAGGTTAATTAGGTTAACTAGGCAGGTTAGGGTAATTAGGCAATTATTGTATAACGATGGTTTGTTCTGTAAACTATCGAAAAATAAATATAGCTTAAAGGGGCTAATAATATTGACCTTAAGATGGTTTTTAAAACAATTTACAACTGCTTCTATTCTAGCCGAAATAAAACAAATAAGACTTTCTCCAGAATATCATCAGACATACTGTGAAAACTTATTCGCTCTGTTAAACATCATTTGGGAAATATTTACAAAAGGATAAAAAAAATTCAAAGGGGGGCTAATAATTCTGACTTCAACTATATATATCTCATCTGAAAACTGAATATATGAGCGTTCCATTGATGTATACTTAATAGGATAAGACAATATTTGGCCTAGATAAAACTAATTGAATTATAAGGAAATCTGATGC
>CAIGQV010016663.1:2444552-2462807 GCA_903798115.1 Danio jaintianensis | reverse complement strand
GTGTGTGTGTGTGTGTGTGTGTGTGTGTGTGTGTGTGTGTGTGTGTGAATGTGTGTGTGAATGTGAGAGTTTATGGGTGTTTCCCAGTACTGGGTTGTGGCTGGAAGGGCATCTGCTGCGTAAAACATATGCTGGAATAGTTGCCGGTTCATTCCGCTGTGGCGACCTCTGATAAATAAGGGACTAAGCCAAAGGAAAATGAATAAATGTCCCACATACATAATGTGTTTATTATAAGCTTAGATAAACTTAGACAAAAATTTGATATTAATATGTAATAAATTACTTACATTTTGTCATTTTTATGTATGCTACAGTAGATTTTCTCACAAGGCTTCACAGTAGAAACCATTAACAGCGAGAGATCAGGGTGCAAATATTGACAGTCGCACCTATGCTTCACTTTTAGTCACAAGAAGTCATATGTCAACTGTCTTGGTAACCTAATCTTAAGAGTTAATTCAACTAAAAATAAAACAGTCTCAAGACAAGTGTTCTACTCTCAGCAACTCAAATAACCTTCTGTGTATGAGGGTCATTTGCATGCAGTGTTCAGCATAAATGAGTACACCACTTTTTTGAAAATTAATTTTTTTTTTATCCATTTCTCTGTGATTATTGCCACAAAACAGTTTTATTAAACAGGTATACTCATTAATATAAGAGTTTGGTCACCGAACATCTTTAGGAATAGAAAGATAATACAATAAGATAGTAATATAGATAATATAATACAATGAAATAATAATAAGATCAACTATATACAGTTGCAATCAGAATTATTAAATCCTCAGAATTATTAGCCCCCCTGTTATTTTTTTTTCCCCAATTTCTGTTTTTTCAACACATTTCTAAACATAATAGTTTTAATAACTCATTTCTAATAACTGATTTATATTATCTTTGCCATGATGACAGCACATCATATATGACTAGATATTTCTCAAGACACTTCTATACAGCTTAAAGTGATATTTAAATGCTTAACTAGGTTAATTAGGTTAACTAGGCAGGATAGGGTAATTTGGCAAGTCATAACGATGGTTTGTTCTGTAGACTATCGACAAAAAATATAGCTTAAAGGGGGCTAATAATATTGACCTTAAAATGGTTTTTAAAAAATTAAAAACTACTTTTATTCTAGCCAAAATAAAACAAATAAGACTTTCTCCAGAAGAAAAAATATTATCAGACATACTGTGAAAATTTACTTGCTCTGTTAATCATCATTTGAGAAATATTTACAAAAGGATAAAAAATTCAAAGGGGGTTTAATAATTCTGATTGCAACTGTGTTTATATATGTATGTATGTATGTATGTATGTATGTATGTATATATATATATATATATGTGTGTATATATATATATATATATGTGTGTATATATATATATATATGTATATATCATTCATTCATTTTCTTTTCGGCTTAGTCCCTTTATTAATCTGGGGTCGCCACAGTGGGATGAACCGCCAACTTATCCAGCATATGTTTTATGCAGCGGATGCCCTTCCAGCTGCAACCCATCACTGGGAAACATTCATACACACTCATTCACACACATACACTACGGACAATTTTAGCTTACCCAATTCACCTATACCACATGTCTTTGGACTTGTGGGGGAAACCGGAGCACCCTGAGGAAACCCACGCGAACACGGGGAGAACATGCAAACTCCACACAGAAATGCCAACTGACCCAGTCGAGGCTCGAACCAGCGACCTTCTTGCTGTGAGGCGAACGTGCTACCCACTGCGCCACCGCGTCGCCTATATGTATCTATATGTATATATATATATATATATGTATGTATATATATATATGTATATATGTGTATGTATGTATATGTATGTATATGTATGTATGTATGTATGTATATATATGTTTGTTTATATATATATATATATATATATTTATTTATTTATTTATTTATTTATTATTATTTATTTTTTTTGCAATATCCCGTTTAAATTAATGTATTATCTTTCTATTCCTAAAGATCTTCAGTAAAAAAAAAAAAATTCTGTTGATTATTATTTTTTTCATGTTTATTAGTGTTTTATTTAATATTTTCCCACATCATATTAATTTGGGTGTATTAATTTTTGGAGTTTGATCTTAAGTTTTTATTCATTTATTTTTTTTAATTAGATTAGTTCCAGTTTTGGCTTTGGTACTGACGTATATCTAACGTCATGCACAAATATGTTATTGTAAAGCATTCTATAGAAAATATTAATTTAATCTGTTAGGGGTGAATACTCGTTTATGCTCAATACTGACTATACATCACATAAAAGTGAAGTGAAGAAAGCTATGTATATTAAAAAATAAAAATAAACAACCTTTCACTTTGTGCAAAAATGTAGTTTTCTTTTGGCTGCTCATGAGTCCAGTTAAAATCTTAAATAGTTTTTAGTATTTTGAGTTTTAAAAGAACGTATGAACATTTATATGTATTTATGTATGTATTATATCATCTTTGCATCAAATTACAAAAACCCTAATTACCGCTCTAAGTTCACCAACTATGATGACTGGAGAAACCCTGAAATGTGAAATGGCCCTTTTCAAGACATTTTCTCTCTCTCTGTCTCTCAGGCCTATGACCGACGATTCCCGACCTGTCCTCTGATCCCCATGTTTGTGAAGAGTGACATCATCAACGAGAGTCACAGTGAGGACGGGGCCGAGCTGGTCATTGAACGCAGGTGTACTGTGGACGTCGAAGCCCCTCGGTTACTAAAGAGGGTATGCTATTCATTGCATGATTTGGTCCTACTTTGTTATGTGGCCTTAATTACTATTAGGCTTGGGCCGGTATAAAATTCTAACGGTATGATAACCTTGGATAAAAATATCACAGTCTTGTGATTACTGCTCTAAAATATGTTCTTTATAAATGTCTTGGTATAAAACAACATTTTTTTTTTTTACCCGCATTGAACACAATATGTTTTATTTTTAAGAAATATTTAAAAAATCTTGGAGCAATAAACATGTCAGGCTAAATAATTAAAAACACAGATTTCTTTACAACTTGAAACTTGAAAATGCATCTTAGGATATCTTTCTTTTCTTTTTGGATATCTTTCTTTTGGATATAAAGTAAAGCCCCTGCACTGCTGAGGTCCAGAGCATACTTAATTCTGGGTTTTTAAGCAATTATTTTTATTTAGATCTTTGCTGAATCGTCTAACCAGTAGCTTTTGGAAATAATGCCCTAAAAAACGAAATAAAATATTCATAAAAAACACATTAAAAAACGTACATGTACTGTAGGAACGGTATAATAGTATGCAATATAACGATATAACCTAAATACTATGTACTTATACTTAAAGGAACTCTCCACCTTTTTTGAAAAAGGCTCATTTTACAAATCTCCTAGAGTTAAATAATTGACTTGAACCATTTTTTTAATACATTCATCTGATTTCTTGATCTGGCGGGGTCACTATTAGCTTAGCTTAGCATAATGAATTGAAACGGATTGGACCATTAGCATAAAGCTAGAGTCTTCTGTAGTTACATTGTGTAATAAGAGTGACGGAAAATGAAAAATTGCTATTTTCTAGGCCAATATTATTAGGAACTACACTCTAATTTTGCCGTAGTAGTCAAGAAACATCTGCAGTACTATGCCTGCACCAGACGGAATGATTACGCAGTGATTTGAGAATCAGTTATCGGAGTATCTGGAGTGTCCCTTTTAAATGAATCTTTTGCTTCAATGCACTTATTGTGTACATATATGTTTTACATACTTATTTCTGACTGAGCCACTTTGGTTTAGATCATGAAAAAGAAAATTAGGACTAGGTCACACAAAAGTGGGTTAAAAAAAAAAAAAATAAATAAAAAAAAAAAAAAAAATACTCCCAAAAATTTGCCGAATGCTTATCAGATTTGACACATGCCCTTAGCAGGGTTTGAGCTATAGGGATTCCAACATTCTAAAGGCTGCGACACACCTTTATAAGGGGTTTAAACACAATTGTGTGGCAACAGTGTATGAATATAACCAGCTTCTAATGATACAAATTAATTAATTCTATTTTATATAATCACACTTGATAAAAAGTGTCTGCAGAAACACTTTGATTGACATTCTCCCTTTGTACATGTCATCAGAGGGGGAAAGCCCTGCCCATTAGTGATTATCTCTCCCTCATTAGCATAGTCTTGTTTTTGAATCTGTCACTATGCTGACACACAGGCATTTGTAGCTCCGCCCTCTTTTGAAATGAGCACAATCTCGTTTGAATTTTAAGTGACAGTCACCAAAATGACACAATTAGGATCAAAGCCTAAAAGGGGCAGCTTCAGAGAGTTATAAGACATTATTTGTGTGGTATTTTGAGCTGAAATTTCACATACACACCCTAGGGACATCAGAGACTTATTTTACATCTTTTAAAAAGGGGCATAATAGGTCCCCTTTCAAAGTAATAACTTTGGTAATGGGCGTCACGGTGGCGCAGTGGGTAACACGATCGCCTCACAGCAAGAAGGTCGCTGGTTCGAGCCTTGGCTGGGTCAGTTGGCATTTCTGTGTGGAGTTTGCATGTTCTCCCCATGTTCGCGTGGGTTTCCTCCTGGTGCTCCGGTTTCCAAAGACATGCGGTATAGGTGAATTGGGTAGGCTAAATTGTCCGTAGTGTAAGTGTGTGAATGAGTGTGTATGGATGTTTCCCAGTGATGGGTTGCAGCTGGAATGGCAAACATATGAAAAACATATGCTGGATAAGTTGGCGGTTCATTCCGCTGTGGCGACCCCAGATTAATAAAGGGATTAAGCCGACAAGAAAATGAATGAACTTTTACTTTTTGGATGAAACTGTAATTTTATTACCCCCTATTTTAAATGTAATTATAACTAAATACAGTTTCTTGTAGTTTGTATTTTGGTTGTTGGCACAGTTATCTGATCAAACTAAAATAAGTTAAAATTGTTTTTCTTGTAACAAAAAAGTTACATGAATATTCTTTAGACATTTATTGTTTGCTATATGACTAGTTTGTAAACAAATTTGTTGTATTTTATTAAAACAGTTCTCAGATTTCAGTCATTTAAATGATGTCATTACTTCCCCAAAAGTGATGAGAGAAACAAAAATCATTGGTCACACTACAATAAGGATTTATTAGTTAAAGGGCACCTAGTTTACCCCTTTTTCCAGATTTAATATAAGTCTTTTGTGTCTCCAGAATGTGTCTGTAAAGTTTCAGCTCAAAACACCCGTCAGATTATTTATTAGACCTTTCAGAAGTTTGTCATTTTTAGCTCTGAGCATCTTGTAGCTGTTTTTGTGGACTGTGCCTTTAATGCTAGTCCTCCCTGCCCACCATTCCCACGTGCCTGTCAGTGTGCCTCAATCTCCGCCCTCGGCTGCCTCAGATAACAGACAGACATGAAGGAAGCAGATCTCACGTAACGTTTGTGAGAAATATTACAGTAAGAACTTTCCCAATGATTATTTGATGTATTTGTTGTGGAGTTGCAACGATGAGTCACACACAATGTCGTTACAAAGTTCACGCACAAACACACACACACACACACACACACACACACACACACACACACACACACACACACACACACACACACACACACACACACACACACACAGACAGCGCGCGCGTTTAGCTTTGCACTGTTTTTGCACAGCAAATGTGACAGGATACCCATTAATATCCTCTGCTGTATGGATATCCGTTATGTTAATGTACAAAATTAACCTGATTTAACGTCCACAACCCGGGATTGAAGCGTCTTCTTTTATAATTGTACTGACACGCGGCTGTGGTGATAAAGTAAAGCTGAAGTAAATCGCTGTAATTCATTACAAACATGCACTGTTTTAAACACGTGTTAAACTTGTAAAACTCACTCTTGATCACATTTGATGATGATTGATGATCACAGCAAACTGAACAGATCTTTTATTCCCGGTTGCTTTGCGCACGTCCTGTCTTGTTGATATGATTATACGCGTTACTACGGAGACATGTTAATACGCAGCTGTCAATCAATTCGGTGGGCGGGAAAACCGCACTCCTACGTCAAGTTGCGGTCGGCCTCAAAATGGGAGGGATTTGGATGCTATTTTAACGTCAGGAAATTAAAAAAAAGAGACTTATTGTCTTTATATCACCCCAATATGACTGTGGACACACTATACTACACACAGTTCTGTCCAAACAGCTTAAAAAAGATGATTTTCATCATAGGTGCCCTTTAATGTTAGTTAATGCATTTACTAACATGAACTAATTATGAACAATACTTGTACAGCATTTATTAATCATAGTTCAACATTGTCTAATGCATTATTAAAATCCAAATTCATGCTTGTTAACATTAATGCACTGAGAGTTAACATGAACTAACATTAAACAACTGTGTTTTCATTAACTAACATGAACAAATACTGTAATAAATGTATTGTTCATCATTTGTTCATGTTAGCAAATGCATTAACTAATACAACCTTATTGTAAAGTGTTACCCATATCATCAAATATATTCTGAAGAATAATTGAATGTCTGGCTGGTTTGGAACAACATGAGCACAAGAAATAACAACATTTTTTACTTTCATTGACATTTTTGTCTCAACTCTTGCTATTAAACTCATTGATGTGAAACGCTATGACTGTGTGTGCAGATCGCAGGAGTGGACTACATGTACTTCATCCAGAAGAACTCTCTCAACCGTAGAGAGAGAACTTTACACATCGAGGCCTATAACGAGTCCTTCTCCAGCAGAGTCAACGTCTATGAACACTGCTGCTACACGGTCTGAAAACACACACTCTCATTTCACTCTTAATGATGGACACGATACATGTTTAACTGATGTTCCCATAATCCCTCCTCAGGTTCATCCCGAGAATGAAGACTGGACCTGTTTTGAGCAGTCTGCTAGTATGGACATCAAATCTTTTTTTGGGTTTGAGAGCACAGCGGAGAAGATCGCAATGAAGCAGTACGCCACTAGTATTAAAAAGGTGCGTGTATTAACATTGTTTTAATGGAGCATATCGTTAATTCAGTTGGACATGTCAGTCAGGCTTGCTTTAGATGTTCATGATGTGCATCAATCCGGGTCTGATATCTGTCACAGTGGTCTATTTAAATCATACATCCGGTCTCTCTTCAAGTTTTGTCTGCTCTCCAATTTAACACCCCTCCACCATCCCCAACTCCTCCTAGCTCATTGCTTATATCAGTTTGCAGTATTAGCCAAGTATGTGGCAATCAACCTTATGTCTCTGGCGTTTACATTAACTCTTAATCAATTGAAATTGTTTATGAATGCTTTTGGGTTCTGTGGGAAGCGTGCGCTTAATATATTTTTACATGTATTTGACGAAAGTGATTGTGACTGAAATATATCTTTTGAAATCAGACTACGACATGTGCCAGGCCAAATTCAGTCTTTTTTCTTTTTTTTTCACTTGAGTGCTACAGCTATTTCAAGACTGTTTAGTAAATGTAAAGATGTTTTTATTGTCACAATTAGTAATGGCACACAACAAACACACACACCACTTGTATATGTGATTTATGAGGACTTTCCATTGGCATAATGTATTTTATACTGTAAAAACCACTTATTATATGGCTTACCTAATCACCTAAAATGTGAATATCAAAAGTTTGAATGTCAACACCCGATTTTAAAGCATTTTGAATTACGAGAACACAGGACATGTCCTCAAATATCATATTAACAGTGTAATACCTTATATACCACATACACCAGAACACACACACACAAATATTTCAGTCGCTATTGACTTAAAAAATACTTGCGAGTAAATGCAAAAACGTTTATTTATCACCTTTCCTCTTTTTATGTTTATGTTTATGTGCAAAATAACAAACAGCAACTATATAGTACTTTACTCCTGAGAGAAATGTTATGCAAATGTAGTTTATGGTCTTTTTCAAAACGTGTGTGTGCGTGCGTGCGTGCGTTTTTCTTCACAAAACATTCTCCTTTGCATTCCTCTGACCAAACGTTTTGTGTAATCTTGCATACATTTTGTGCCCTCTCACAACACATTTGCATTCTCTCACTATTCGTGCTTTCACTATTACATTCTTCCATTATTTCCATCATCAGATGTGGGAGATGTCTGGAAGTATCCCAGATGATTATAAAACTTGCACAGTTGCACAAAAATACAAAAGCATTCGAAAGAAAGAAAGAAAGAAAGAAAGAAAGAAAGAAAGAAAGAAAGAAACAAGCAAATATATAAACTTAATATATAAACAACTAAATGTATGAAGTACTAAATGTATAATCTACTAAACACATAAACAACTAAATATATAAACTACTAAATATATAAACTATATATATACTCTACTAAACATATAACTTACTAAATCTATAACTTACTAAATATATAAACGACTAAATATATAAACTATATATATATATATATACTCTACTAAATATTTAAACTACTAAATATATAAGCTACTAAATTATATATATATATATATATATATATATACATAATCTACTAAACACAAACTACTAAATATATGAACAACTAAATATATAAACTACTAAATATGTTAATAAATATATAAACTACTAAATTTATATATATACATACTCTACTAAATATATAAACTACTAAATATATAAACTATCTATATATATATCCTACTAAATATATAAACTACTAAATGTATAAAGTACTAAATGTATAAAGTACTAAATGTATAATCTACTAAACACATAAACTACTAAATATATAAACTACTAAATATATAAGCTACTAAATATGCAAAGTAGTTAATATACAAACTACTTAATATATAAGTTATTAAATATATTACTAAATATATAAACTACTAAATGTATAAATAACTAACTAAATAAATAAATAACTAAATAAACAAAATAAGTAAATAAATTTAACAAGTTCATTAAATATAGAAATAAGTAAATTCAAGTAAATAAAAAAACTTAAAAAGAAAGAAAGAGGCGATATTTACATCACATTCTCCTCAGAGTATTTTGTACAGAAAGTTATCTTGGCAACATGAAGCAGACATTACTGTAACACCAAAGCATTTATAAGTGTTTTTCTGCAAAAAAAAACAAACAAGCAAATGTTGCATTCCCCTTAGAAACTGTATGATCTTGCAAAACCTTCTTCTTACAAAATGTGCGTGTACTCTTGCAACATTATTGCATTCTGGACAACAGTTTTAAACTATTTGCAGCATTCCTTTCATGTATTTCACTGAATAAATGTGATCTAGATCTAAGCAGTCCTATTGACTGACCTCCCAGCTCTATTCTTAAAGATTTCCCTGCTGCTTCTACACTCCCTTACGTTTGTTATCAGGATGTGTTTTGTTGTAATGTCCTGGTTCAAGCTGGCTCGCGTGTAAGAGTGTGTTTTCATGCGTCAGTGTATTTAAACCCAATGTTTACTTGTTTCATTTGTGTAAACTGTTGTATCACTCTTTATTTGTCTCTCTCTCTCTCTGCACAGGGAAAAGAGATTATTGAATTTCACCTTAAACAGCTGGAGGAGGAGGGCATTACCCACGTGCCCCGCTGGGTTCCCCCTACCGCCCCTCAGCAGATACCTGTCAGCTCTTCCAAACCTATCCCAGTATGCACCAGCAGAGCTCACCTGGGCTCCACTGACGTCGTTCCAGGCTCTCCGGATGGTGAGATGAACCATAGTGCCGCCAGCTGACGTGCTCGTAAATATAATAATGTGGAATAAAAAAAGACACTGGGGCCGTTTCTCAATACATATTTTTAAGTGATCTTGCGTCATTGTGTTCTCGTGTAACGCCAAAATTAAGTTCCAAAACTCAATACCACAAGAACAGAGGACGCGTGACAGAGCCCTGATGTATTCCGGATTCCTGAACTCGCTCTAGAAGTCCCAAAAGTCATTGCGGCTGAATAAAGAACCTGGGAAGCGCAGCATTTTATACCTGTGTATTATTAAAGTTCAGAGATATAGCTTATTTATAGCTTATTTGGGTTACAACATCACAACATTTTAGTAGTATTCCCAACTGCACCCTGAAAGAAACCCTATATCATCATATGAAGTTTTGAAGAGAACCGATTCTCCTCACTTTTCTCAACTGTCTGATGGTTGTGTGTGTTTGCAGACAAGTTAGATGCAGACTACATCTCACGTTATCTGGGAACACTGACGCCTTTCCAGGAGAGCTGCCTCATTCGCCTACGACAGTGGCTGCAGGAAACACACAAAGGCAAGGTAGGTGTAATTCAGAGAATTTAGCTATCACATGACATCACTAGTCTCGAACAGACTTCACTAGTCTCGAACAGACTTCACTAGTGTGTGTGCGTATGTGTGTGTACAAATATCAGCATTGATAATAGTCATTTACATTTCTTGATCATCAGATAATATTAAAATTACTTCTGAAGCTTTGAGTCTAGGATGATAATGGTGAAAATTCAGCTTTGAGTCATATTAACAATTATTAATAGTTAAATCCATGCCCATCCCATCCCATCCATCCATCCATCCTTTCATCCCAATCCATTCCAATCCAATCCAATCCCAATTCATCTCCATCCATTTCAGTCTATCCATCCATCCACATCCATCCCAATCTCATCCATCCATCCATCGATCACAGTCTATCCATCATCCCAATCCCATCCATCCATCCATCATCACCATTCCATCCATCCATCCATCCATCCATCCATCCATCCAAATCTAATTCCAATTCATCTCCATTCATTCCAATCTATCGATCCATCCATCCATCCATATCTATCCCAATCCCATTCATCCATCCATCCCAATCCCCTCCATCCATCCATCCATCCATCCATCCATCCATCCATCCATCCATCCATCCATCCATCCATCCCTATCTATCCATCCATCCATCCCAATCTATCTATCCATCCATCCATCCCAATCCCCTCCATCCATCCATCCATCCCAATCCCCTCCATCCATCCATCCAATAAACATACATCCATCCATCCAATAAACATACATCCATCCATCCAATAAACATCCAATAAACATCTAATAAACATCCAGTAAACATACATCCATCCATCCATCCCATTTCCATCCATCCATTCAATAAACATCCATCCATCCAATAAACATCCAATAAAGATACATGCATACAATAAACATCAAATAAACATCCATCCATCCATCCATCCAATAAACATGCATCCATCTAATAAACATCCATCCATCCAATAAACATCCAATAAACATACATCCATCCAATAAACATCCAATAAACATACATCCATCCAATAAACAACCATGACAAGCTTTCAGAAATCATGGCCTAAAGCAGGTCTACTTTTCATTGAATTAGTTACTAAATTTCATATGTTTACGCATCACATCAGATTCCTAAAGACCAGCATGTGCTGCGTTTCATGCGCTCACGGGACTTTAATCTGGAAAAGGCTAAAGAGGCTTTGTGCCAGACGCTCACATGGAGGAAGCAGCATCAGATAGACTTCCTGCTGGACACATGGCAGAGTCCACAGCCGCTGCAGGACTACTACACTGGAGGCTGGCACCACCATGACAAAGGTCACTCTCAATATCATATACACTTTGTGTGACTGTAGACACTGTTATTTAAAAACCAACTTTGGGTTGATAGAACTAAAAGCAATACATTTCCCTCTCAATCTGTTAAAGGTCTCGTGAATTTTTTTTAAAGGAAGAAAGTTTTTTGATGTTAGTAAGAGTATTGTTAGTTTTTAGGATATCTATAAGCTAGTGTGCACCAACACAGTGACAACATTGCATTTGGAAGATAGAAACTTGATATAAACATCCAAAGCTTGCAGTTTGTTACCTTCGATTTTTTTTTTACATCACCTCATACTTCAGTTTCTCATCAAATCTTCTGACCAATCAAATGCTCTCAAGTATCTGATATGCCCCGCCCCCCTTCAAGACTCTTTTCATTTGATGCACTTGAGCTCAACCACTCTCAGTGGCAGAGCTGTGATAAAAACAAAATGTTATTGGCTGTTTTTTGTTTTTTTTTATAAAAGGGAGGAGCTACTCTTTATCCCGCCCTCTCTTCATGTTTTAGTTGAGATTTACATCGAATAAAAAATGCACATTTCAAAGCACTTCACAGGACCTTTAAACTAAGAGTTTGATATGGGTGTAAAAATGTTAACTATGCTATTAAAAAAAAGACAAACAATGCTTGACAAGGCAGTTATAGAGTAAACTGCATATTTAATGTATTTTAACTGCAAATATCTTGTCTTAAATTGTCTCGATGTCATTGTTTCGTCTTAAGATTTTCTAATGCGTTTTTATAAAAGCCTAGTTCTGGGTTAAGCTAAGCCCTGTTTGTGAAACTGGGACTATATATTTTAGAAAAAAGTAATAAGTCTGTATTTTTATGATTCTGAGGTGTTTTTCTGTCTATTTATGCTTTAATCTCTGCTCAGATAACTTTTGATGTTGATAATGTAACTCTGCTGTGGACTAATTTTTACATTTTTAGTAGTTTGAAGTGATCTCTTATCTAAGTTTGTCATAATATACAGTATTGCAATCTGCCAGTCTTTTTCCTCTGTTATTTTATAGATTTATTTGTGGCAGCCATTAGTAGAGTATTAGTAGACTGACTGAATAATATCTGCTAATATCTTCTTGGAAGAAGAACCTATAAAAATTGTGAAGGAAACTACATTTTTAGGACTTATTATAAACTCTCCTTTATTCCACACATCAATCTCTTAAAAACAAAAACCTTGAAAAAAATGGATATCCTTAAAATTCTGACCACAACAAAACGGTGTGCAGATTGTACTACAATGCTTCGTTTTTATAGAACCACGATCAGATCCCAAATGGATTATGGAAGTATAGTGTATGGATCCGCTAGAAAATCCTACATTAAAATGCTGGACACTGTACATAACACAGGACTACGAATCTCATTGGGAGCATTCAGAACATCCCCTGTTCAAAGTTTATATATTGAAGCAAAAGAACCATCCCTTGAAAGACGACGTTTGAAATTAGCACTCCAATATGTAGTCAAACTGAAATCAAAAAGAGGTAACCCACCTTATCCTTCAGTCTTCCACCCTGAATATTTAGAATTGTATGAAGACAGACCCAACTATGTCAGTCCTTTTGGAATTCGTATGAAACCCCATTTGAAGAATATGGGTGTTAATATGGAAAAGCTTTCACTACCTGATTTGAGCCATATTCCTCCTTGGTGCAACACAAAAATAAGAATCTTATGGAACTTAACCAAACAGAAGAAGTCCTTGATTCACTCAAATGAATACAAACAAGAATTCAAACAAATAACAGGCAGTCTTCCTCATCATAAACCCATATATACAGATGGATCGAAAACAGACAAAGGACTAACTGCAGCAGTAGTTTTTAAAGATGTTTTTGGTACTCGGATCCCAGGAGAAAGTTAAATTTACACAACAGAAGCTTATGCAATAAATATGGCTTTAGAACAAATGGAACGACACAGTACCGTAACTTTTTAATCTGCACAGATTCTAAATCCTGTCTTCAAGCACTTGAAGCTTCTAAGTGTGATCACCCCATAATTTCCATGATTGAAAAGAAAATGACAACGCTAGAAAAAAACAACAGTTCAACATTATCTTCTGTTGGATTCCAGGCCATATGGGACTACATGGAAACGAACTGGCAGATGAAGCAGCAAAACAGACTATCTCCTTGAAAGTGACAGAATGTTTAATTCCTCCTGATGACCTGAAACCTACAATTAATTTGTATATAAACGAAACATGGCAAAGGGAATGGGACAAGTGCATAAATAATAAATTACATGAAATTAACCCGAAAATAAATGAAAGACACTTTGCAAATTATAATTTTGAGACCAGGCATGAACAAACTGTCTATACTAGATGTCGAATTGGACATTCTAGGTTGACTCATTTGTATTTACTGAATAACGAAGCACCACCTAAATGTAATTACTGCCAAGCTGCTCTTACCATGAAACGAAAATGTAATATTTTATATGTATATCCATTTTGCCATGAAATAGCCATAAGTTGCTGATGTGGCAATAAATAAAAATAAATAAATAAATATCTGCTAATACTTTTTTTGATGAGTTTATATACATGTGTATATTTACACTTTACAAGTACATCAATTATCCTAACCCCAACCTGTAGTTTCAATTTAATATGTCAAATATGATTATGTGCTTGTTTGTTCACAATGTAGATGGACGTCCTCTTTATATCCTTCGACTTGGTCAAATGGACACCAAGGGTTTGGTGCGGGCACTGGGAGAAGAGACACTTCTGAGACATGTAAGAGTTAGACTTATACACACACTCTTATATTATTATTTGTTTTTTTGTTAGCAATTTAATGTAAGTGTTATGGCTGGGTGATATGATAGGTAAAGGTGGTTGTCAAATATTTGGATCCAAGGAAATTTAATAAGTCGTTTAAGCAAATATGTTAAGTAATCAACACCGGATAATATTTTTGGACTTAAATGCCTTCAGAATTGCCTTCAGTTTGAACTGCAGCAGATCATCTTGACCACATCTACATGCGTAAATGTATTGAGTTGCTGCAGTGTGATTGGCTGATTAGATATTTGCATTGACGAGCAGCTGAACGGGTGTACCTAATAAAGTGGTTTGGGATGGCATTACTTAAATTTACTTCTCTGAATTCAGACTGAAGTACTATATTGTTCTTTACTGTGGTTGAAAATTGCTCATATTGTAGTAAGGAGTTTGGTCTTGTCAACTATTGAGTAGTTGTACAGTAAACAAGGTTTAAATTACCTGAATCAATTAGATTAAATTGCTATATACTGACCTCCTTCACCTTTGACCCAATCCATAGGTTCTGTCCATCAACGAGGAAGGTCTGAGACGCTGTGAAGAGAACACCAAAATATTTGGAAAACCAATCAGGTATTGAACTCATTCATTCATGATCAAACAGATCATGTATTATATTGGGAAACCAACTCCACTTAGGAAACAAATAACATTAGTGAAAATCATTCATTCCCAAAGTTATTGTTTTAAAAATAGAGCTGGTTATTAATAAGAATCATTTATATAGCACAGTTTTTTACAACTTTTCCTTTGCAACAAATCAACAGAAAGCAGACAGACAACCACAAACAGACTAAAAATAACAATCATACCTCCTAACATCCAAACGCCTTTGAGAATAAATTCAATGGTTAAAATAAGTATTGAAAATGTCACAATCTTTTTCAGAAATCATATTTCTAAAGGTGCCGTTGACTTGAAATTTTCACCAGATGTTGAAAACAACCAAAAATATCCATATATGCAAAGAAAACAAGACTAATTAGTTTACAAATGAAGTTATGTGTAATAAAATGAAATGATGCAGGGAAAAAAGTATTGAACACATGAAGAAAGGGAGGTGTAGAAAGGCAGTGAAAGCCCAGACAGCAGCTGAAATCTCTCAGTAGTTCTTCAGCACCCCTCTGCCCTTCGTCATTGTAAATTAATATTAGCTGCTGGAAACCATGAAACCAGGGTGGACATTTCAGCAAGACAATGATCCAAATCACAGCCAAGGAAACTCTCAAATGGTTTCAGAGAAAGAAAATCAAGCTGTAGAATGGCCCAGCCAATCACCTGACTTAAATCCAACAGAAAATACAAAATAAAGCTCAGATTTAATAGACGAGACCCACAGAAGCATCAAGATTTTGACACTCTGTTGAAGTCTGTGAAAAACTCACACCTGAGCAATGCATGTGACTTCATTCTTCATATGAGAGGCGTCTTTAGAGCTGCAGCACCAAAAAAAGCCTTTTATATAAAGTTTTAGTTTATTTTTATTTCTATGTTTGTATTATTTGGATTTTTACCAAAATCTGATTCAATTCCATGTCAACAGCTCCTTTAGAAATAGTATTCCCAGGAAAAAACATCTTAAAGCGGGTGAGGGAATGTGTTTGTCTTAATGCAGAAAGCATGATTTCCCCTGCATTTAAGTCTTGATTTTGAGATGCACGGCAGATCCTGATTGGAGGACCGAAGGGATCTGGTAGGCTCATACAGTGTCAGTAGCTCATTGAAGTAAATGGGAGTTGTACCATTTGGAGATTTAAATACAAGTACAATTTTAAGCTCAACTCTAAAATGAACAGTGCAAAGACCGTAAGACTGGAGTAGTATGCTCCTACTTTTTAATCCCAGTATGAAGTTCTCAAGCTTAGTGGTCATATAGCTTAGTTGTTTTTCATACGCTCTCCACTCTGATCAATAATTACTGCTCTTCTACTGTAGCTGTTGGACATGTCTGGTGGATCTCGAGGGCTTAAACATGAGGCATCTGTGGAGACCTGGAATCAAAGCCTTGCTGAGGATGATTGAGGTCGTAGGAGCCAACTACCCAGAAACCCTCGGTCGTCTACTCATACTAAGAGCGCCCAGAGTGTTTCCTGTGCTCTGGACTTTGGTAAACACAAAGACACATACACAGTATTCACATTGCACTTTTCACCCTGTTGACTTCCACTGAGACCGGAAACACAAGCCTGTGCCACAATTTTGGCATACCGCTGCATTCAAAAATTCAAGCTTGGTAAACCATGACCTAACATCACGTGTGTGTGTGAAACCAATAGAAGATCAAAACGTGACCTCTCTGTACAAAGATGGTTAACACTTTACAATAACATAATGATGATGTACTAATAATTAAATATTACTTTGTTATCTTATGATTGGTTAAGGAGTGTACTAATCAAGAACTAACCTAGCTAGCTACAGTACGTCACATGAGTTAATGTTTGAATAATGACTACCTTACACGCTAGAACATGTTTGTTAATCAACTTTAGTTTAAGCTAAATGTCACTCACTCTATGAGAAAGAATGTTAATTTAAGATGCAACTTGATTAACATGAACTCATAACCTGTAATTGTATCATTTTTTCATGACTTTACTTGGAGGGGCACATTATTATTAACTCCTTCTTAACAACTCTTCTGTGTTTAAAGTGTTTATTATGATGCAGACAGAACACTTTTTGGTAACACTTTAGTTTAGGTCATGCTAATAACTACTGGTATATTACCTGCCTATAATTAAGGTTTGAACTGTGTATTAGTAGTATGATCTTACTCTGCATCCCTAATCCTATCCAAAGCCTAAACCTAACTTCTACCTTACTAACTATTAGTAAACAGCTAATTAGTATTTTATTAAGCTAGTGGTGTTAGTTAATGGTTTATTAATATTGTGAATTGGGACCTAAACTAAAGCGTTGCCCACTTTTATATTGTTTTTTAATGTAAACACACACTTGATGGAGCTGCGCATCGATGGATTTGCTCTTCAGTGTTTGGACTCTCAGCAGTGAAAATTAAACCACACTGAACTGACCTGAACTTAAACTCTAAAAACTGAACGGACACCTTTTCAATTCACTATAATCTTCTATGTGAAGCTGCTTTGACACAATCTACATTGTAAAAGCGCTATAGAAATAAAGATGAATTGAATTGAATTGAATGGACATCCGTTACCCTTAAAACACTAGTTCTTGAGTAGTTAGTAATGAGTGATAATAATGGTGATGTGCCCCTCCAAGTAAAGTCATGACATAATGACACATTAACAAGTCACGAGTTCATGTTGATCAAATTGCATTTTTAAATGAATATTCTTTCTCATAGAGTGAGTTACATTTAGCTTATTCATGTTTGTTAGCGTTCATTAACAAACATGAACTAACAATAATTATAGTAGTCTTACTAATTAATAAGGTGTAATAATTAAGGACTAATTAATCACTTATGGGACTCATGTTGTAGTTAATGTAAGGTTATGATTAGTGCGTTCCTTAAGTCATCATAAGTTCATAAGTAACATTTTGTTCAAATATTAGAACATTGTAATTTATGTACTGTTATTGTAAAGTTTTAACCAAAAATGTAAAATATGGAGCAATCGCTCATTTTATCAGTGTCGTGTCATCTTGTTTAATCCCACCATTTTACCCAGGACCATTCGACAGAATTTTGCATGCTCAAACACTAAAGTTTGACACTTAAAGGCAGGGCTGCGTGATATTGGAAAAATCTGACATTGTGATATTTTGTATTTCTGCGATATATATATATATCTATCTAGTTGAAGCCAGAATTATTAGCCCCCCTGTTTATTTTTTCCCCA
>CAIGQV010016663.1:2366001-2434096 GCA_903798115.1 Danio jaintianensis | reverse complement strand
TTTTAGTGTTCGGTTGTTTGATAGATAGTTAGTGTTTGTTTGTTTGTGTGCTTGTTTGATAGATAGTTTGTTTGTTTGTTAGTGTTAGATTATTTAGTTAGTGTTTGTTTTTGTTTGTTAATGTTGGTTAATGTTTGTTTGTTTGTTTGTTTGTTTGTTTGTTTGTTTGTTATTTAGTTAGTGTTTGTTTGTTTGTTTGTTTGTTTGTTTGTTTGTTTGATTAATTGATACATAGTGTTTGTTTGTTTGTTTGTTTGTTTTTGTCTGTTTGTTTTTGTTTGTTAGTGTTTATTTGTTAGTTAGTATTTGTGTGTTTGTTAGTGTTTGATAGTTAGTGTTTGTTTATGTTTTTGTTTGATAGTGTGTAGTTAGTGTTTGTTTGTTAGTGTTTGTTTGGTTGGTTGATTCATATGTAGTTAGTGTTTGTTTGTTAGTGTTTGTTTGTTTGTTTGTTAGTGTTTGTTTGATAGTTAATGTTTTTGTTTGATTGTGTGTTATTAGTGTTTGTTTGCTTGTGTTGTTTAATTAGTGTTTGTTTGTTGGTTTGTTAGCTAGTGCTTATTTGTTTGTTTGATACATATTGTTTGTTAGTTTGTTTTTGTTTCTTAGTGTTTGTTTGTGTTTGATAGTTGGTTTTTGTTTAGATAGATAGATAGATAGATAGATAGATAGATAGATAGATAGATAGAGTTTGTTAGTGTTGGTTAATTAGGGTTTGTTTGTTTGTTTGTTTGTTTGTTTGTTATTTAGGTAGTGTTTGTTAGTGTTTATTTGTTAGCTAGTGATGTTTTGTTTGTTAGTTTGATAGTTAGTGTTTCTATTTTTGTTTGATAGTGTCTATTAGTGTTTGTTAGTTGGTGTTTGTTTGTGTTGGTTAATTAGTGTTTGTTGGTTAATGTATATTTGTTTGTTAGAAACAGTTATTTTGTTAGTGTTTGTTTGTTAGTCTTTGTTTGTTAGCTAGTGTTTGTTTGTTTGATACATAGTTAGTGTTTGTTAATTTGTTTTTGTTTCTTAGTGTTTATTTTTTTGATAGTTTTTGTTTCATAGATCGATAGATTAAATAAAAGTTTTTTAATGTTCACCTAAAGTGTCTTTTTCTGAATTATTCCTCTAATTCTCTCCTCTTCTTTATGTTTTCTCTTCAGGGCTCTCATGTGACACGCTGGCCTGGTTTCTACATCCTGCAGTGGCGTCTCTACAGCACTCCGTCCTGCTCGTCCTCCAGTCGGCCGCGTGTAGATGATGTGCTGGCGTCTCTGCAGGTCTCCTCACACCGGTGCAAAGTCATGTACTTCACTGAGGTGCTGCAGTCCGCTGACTTCAGGTCTGTGCCTTTACACAGTCACAGCTAAAGCCTTGAGCACAAGTCAGAATTATTAGCCCTCCTGTATATTTTTTTTCCCCAATTTCTGTTTGAAGGGAAGTTTTTTTTTTTTTAGTTTTAATAACTCATTTCTAATAACTGATTTATTTTATCTTTGCCATGATGACAGTACATCATATTTTACTAGATATGTCTATTAGACGCATCCATGTTTAGATGTTTATTAGACCCCTGTTTAGACTTCTACTAGACATCCATGTATAGACGTTCATTAAACACATCCATGTTTAGACATCCATTAGACGCATCCATGTTTAGACGTCCATTAGACGCATCCATCATATTTAGACGTCCATTAGACGCATCCATCATATTTAGACGTCCATTGGATGCATCCATCATGTTTAGACGTCCATTAGACGCATCCATCATGTTTAGACGTCCATTAGATGCATCCATCATGTTTAGACGTCCATTGGACGCATCCATCATGTTTAGACGTCCATTGGACGCATCCATCATGTTTAGACGTCCATTAGACGCATCTATCATGTTTAGACGTCCATTGGATGCATCCATCATGTTTAGATGTCCATTGGATGCATCCATCATGTTTAGACGTCCATTGGACGCATCTATCATGTTTAGACGTCCATTGGACGCATCTATCATGTTTAGACGTCCATTGGACGCATCCATCATGTTTAGACGTCCATTGGACGCATCCATCATGTTTAGACGTCCATTGGACGCATCCATCATGTTTAGACGTCCATTGGACGCATCCATCATGTTTAGACGTCCATTAGACATCCATCATGTTTAGACGTCCATTAGACATCCATCATGTTTAGACGTCCATTAGACATCCATCATGTTTAGACGTTTACTAGACATCCATCATGTTAAGACGTCCATTAAACATCCATCATGTTAAGACGTTTACTAGGCATCCATGTTTAGATGTTTAGACATCCATGTTGAGACGTCTACTAGACATCCCTGTTTAGACGTTTATTAGACATCTCTGTTTTGACGTCTACTAGACACATCCAAAATGTTTTTTATTTTGTAGTGCATGTGTGTGTTATTTGGCAAGAATTGACAAACTAGTTTGGCTCAAAACTATTAAAAACATCATTGTCTATTAAATGCCGTATTAGATAAACATTACAATTGACAAAATAAAAGTTGGTCTGTTGGCTTTTTTATTTAAAGTGTGTTTTTACAATGTGTGTGTGTGTGTTTGTTTGTTTGTTTGTTTGTTTGTTTGTTTGTTTGTTTCAGGGGCTCGATGAGCAGTCTGGAGTCGAGTCACAGTGGTTTCTCTCTGCTCAGCGCCTCCACCACCTCCTCCAGTCACTCACACACAGCTTCCACCGTCTCCAGATAGTCACACACTTTAACACCATAACTAGAGTGAACTAACACCTGTACTTTATCAGTTTATATCAGCAGAAACTGCACATTTACTGTATATTAGATGCACATTTTCTCTACTTTGTTACAAATAAATTTGTAAATGTTGTTACCTTTGTTGACAAATTGAGTGTGTTTTTTATGATGTGCATAAAGCTACTCAATCCATTTGTAAATGAACATTTCAATGGTAAAAGTTTCAGTCTAATATTTTGTTAGACTGCCCTTTTAATTTTGATTATTTTGAACGAACATGCGGTATTGTTTGATAACCTTTATGCAGCGCCACACAATTTATTTCTACAAAATTTATCAAATTAGTTTCATTCATTTTAAAATCTTATATTAATAATAGTATGAGGTCCGATATCTAAAACTCTGTAAAGTCTCCTTGAGATTGAGTTTGTAGATTTGTGTTAAATGCCTTGATTGATTTTGGCATGTAGTACAATGACCAAATAAAGAACAAAATGAACGTTTGGCATATAAGATATGACAAATTCAAATAAATATGCGTAACAATTATTATGAGACCATGTCTATATACCAAATGTTCCTTCAAATCAACTGAAATTGAGAAACCATAATCCTTTATTTATTTATTATTATTTTTTAAACAGCCCTGACCATGTGTTCTTCCCTGTTGGCTTTTTCAACTCCCAATACATTTTATCAGATCAGAATCAGAAAGAGCTTTATTGCCAGGTATGTTCACACAAACGAGGAATTTGTTTTCGTGACAGAGCTTCTACAGTGCAACAGAATTACAGAGACAAAAAACAGATAATATATTATTATAAACAACAAAATGTTTCATGTATAAAGGATAATGGAACTCCTAATGTAATGTTTAATGTATAATGCTGTAACAAAATAGCATTATATCACATGCTGCTACACTGTAAAAGAAAAAAAGTTGTCAACTTAAAATTTGTAAGGCGACTTGCTGCACTGCTTTTATTTTTTAAGGGGTTTTCACCTTTATTGGGACAGGACAGTGGAGATTTTACAGACAGGAAAGTGTGGGGAGCAGAGATAGGGGAAGGATCGGCAAAGGACCTAGAGCCGGGAATCGAACTCCGGTCACCGTGAGCACATTGGTGCTATGTGTTGACACATTAACCACTAGGCTATTGGTGCCGACCTGCACAGCTTTTTTTGAGTTGACTCAACTTTTAACCAAAGTTCTGCACTTGACTCGATTTTAAGTTTATTTTGAGTCAAATTAAAAAGTTCTGCAGCAAGTTACTCTACAAAATTATTTTTTTAGGGAGCAAGACAATAATGCATCTTTTAAACCAATATTTCTACACCTTATTAGAAGAATCAGAAATCAAACACAGAGAAAACATTTTAAAGTGTTATGCCTATTAAATTTGTTTTAACAAGGCAACCCAGGGTGCTGAATTATAATTGGGTAAACTGCCAGTGGGCAGGTGGGCACACATTTTCAAAGCAGAATATCTGACCTCAGCATTGTTTGTCAGATAAACAATAATGTTTACTTGGCATGTTTCTTAAATATCTGCAAAAACTTACATACAGCACCTTTAACTACATTTCTCAGTAGCGTGGCGGTAGCGTCGCTACTTTCTAAATCAAATAGCTTTTCAGCTATTATTAAAAATTATTTAGATTAATCTAATTATTATTTAGATTAATCTAAATTAATTTAAAATACATTGTTATTAATATTTTAGTCAAGTAGTGCAGTAGCGTCCACACAAGCTACATTTACCGATCGGGGATCAATAAGTGACGGCACCGACATTCATGGAGCTGTGAGGCCGGTGTCTAGCTGATGAAGGTAAATCCATATGATGGCGAGAATTACAATCTTCTTCCTGTTTAACGGTGGTCGACAACAAACTTTTTGATGCGTTACTGCCACCTCTCGCTCTGGTCAGTGACGTCGCCAAACAATTAGGCTAACACAAGAAATTTGCTAGATGGAAAGATGACTGAGGGAGAGGAGTTATTTCTGAAGCAGGATTCCTCGTGACCATACCTCGAGAAGTACATGTTAAGATGCAATAACGTTAATTCTGATACTGTGCTCAAAAATACTTTAGTAATTTATAGTAAGTACTATAATGTTTTTGAACTACACAATAGTACTCAAATTAATTTGTTATATATAGTTTACTGTAGTAAAGGCTACAGTATACTATGGTAATTACTATTAGTTCATGATAGTTACTAATGATACTACATTATGTAGTGTAATTCATTAATGAAGAGTTGTAAATATATATACACACACACAATATAATGCATATTCCTAAATATTTCCCTTTACTATAAATTACTATAGTATTTTAAATGTGTAACACCTGGATTTATTGGATTTTTTTTGTTTTTGCTGTTATATACTATAATTTGTTTCTGTTTAGTACAGCATATTATTTGCAGTAAATAATTGAACTGAACAATTGTGCCTCATATGTTTCATTGACAGTGTTATTGATCACTAAGATATGACTGACTTGGATTTAAGTTGCTTCGATTTAAAAATGAAAATTGCAAAAAATAGCTTAGATGTAGCTAGGCTACTTTTGCCAAGTAGCTTTTAGCTTAGCTTGCTACATTTCCCAGAGGGTAGCTTTTAGTGCATAGATATTTACATTAGATGTCGCCTACCCTGTCTATTGGAAGGAATGCGTCAATAGAGCCGCCATTTTAGTACAGGGTAGCGCTCCTTTGAAATTAATGCGGGACCAAGGTGCAGTGGAGGACTGTGGCCATCCAGAGCCAGAGATATATACATATATCTATGATTGGGAGTTTTCCCGGTGGTCAGTACGCAAATATATTTTTTAATTACGAAAATTATTATTTTACATCACTTTTCTACGTCGATGGATCAGTGACCGCACGGGCATTGCAGACAAAGTGTGTGTTTGTGTGCATGGAAATGTATTATCCTCCCTCCCTGTTAAATTTGATCTAATCCGTGAAACACACCCCCTCTCCTGCTTTCACTTCTCATTCTAACGGAGGGAGCGATTCGTTTGTGAATGAATCTCCGTTATGAACGACTCGTTCACTTAGCCGACAATAATAATGTCATATTTCTTTTTCATTGTTTGCTGATTTTATTCAACAAAACTATCACAAGCCTGGTATTTAGTGCAAGTGATCAGTGCAGTAAGAGACTGTACTATCATCAATAATGTTACTTGTTGAGCGCAAAAGTTTGTAACATGTAAAAAACTAAATCTTACCTATGAAATGTTTTGCCTTTGTGCTTTGTTTACTCGTTACTACACCCGTACACAGCGCTAAAGTCCAGCATCTTCACATTGGCACACTGTCTTGACTAGTGCGGTTGAATGACATTTGTCCTGAGAGCACTGTACAAATGTGGCGGCGCTATTGACGCATGCTCAGGGTCCGTATGCGATATCTAGTGTATATATCTATGCTTTTAGTGTAGTTAAGCTACATTTTAAGTAGAGTAGCTAATAGCTTAGCTCACTACATTTTTCCAAGTAGCTTGCCCAACACTGGGGTTGATTGTAGTAAAAATATTAATAACAATGTATTTTAAATTAATTTAGATTAATCTAAATAATATTTAATAATTGTATTATTATTATTTTACCTCATTTGATAAATATTAAAAGATATGTTCTATGTACATCTATGTTGTTCTCCACTAGATGGCGCCACGTGTCTTGTAAATCAGCCCTATAAACCAAAACTGAATGACAGCAGATTTCAGGCCTTTTTAGTGTAGGTCTGTCTGTTTCTAACCTATGAGATCTAATCTATATGCCTCCTTAAAATCTTAATATAAGCAGCTAAGGATATATTATAAACAAACAGATAAAAACATGACATTTTTTCTAATGATACAAAACACAGGCGGAATAAGTATATTGTGCACGCTGTGCCTATTTATTTATTTATTTATCTATGTATGCATTTATAATTTTTATTAAATTTATTTTTATTTTATTTAAAACTCTTTGTTTTCATTTAGAAATGTATTTATAAATATTACAGTAGTTGTACTAGTAGTCCATCAGTTGTACCCTTTGAAATCCTTCACTCTGAAAAACCCTTCAAAGTGGCCAGTTTTGAGCACTTCGGTTTGGAACGACACTCCAACAAGGCGCTTATGTTTGTTTTCACTCCAAAGTTCCCTTCGGAGGGTGAAATATCCTGTTTAGAACACACTGTTAAAGATACGGTATGTCATTTTGGCCACAAAAGCGTATTTTGATTACGGCGTGACTGAGTGTGGAATCATGGGAGTTGTGGTCTTCATTACATGATGATGATAATAATAACAATAATAATAATACATTTTATTTATAATGCGCTTTTCTAAGACCCAAAGCACTTACAAAACAGTAAAAAACAACAAAGCACAATAAAGAATACAGTAAAAAACACAGTGAGATTAAAAAAGATATCACAATTAAAAACAGTCCTAAAAAGATGAGTTTTAAGTAGCTTCTTAAAACAGTCCAAGGAACCAGCATTCCTAATGTTTGTGGGAAGAGCATTCCAAAGTTTGGGTGCACGGTAAGAGAATGCCCTACCTCTCATGGCGCTGAGTTTACAACGAGGCTGAAACAGTGTAGGACCTGAGGCGGAGTGTAAACAGCGAGAGGCAGAAGAAATAGATATCAAATCACAAATGTAATCGGGAGTAGAACCAATGAAAAATCAATGTCTTAAAATCAACATATGGGATATGGGACTCCTGCAGAAATCATATTGATGGATGAGCTGAAGTACTCAACACTTATTATCATGCTAGTATGAAGCAGAGTAAGGCTGTAATCCACGGAAGCGCAACAAGAGAAACACTAAAGCAATTGCTGATGAGAGACGAGCACGACGCAACACTGTTTATCTATAGTTAAAACACCGCTCTAGTGGTTTTGGAATATTTTAATGAAAATATCATACATACTGTGCCTTTAAGAGTGTGGTGCGATGGAAAGCCTACCCCGTCCACCACAAAATCTAAGGTAACCACCACTATTCCCATAGTATATTGAGTCAATAATTCAAGCTTTCTGTGTTGTTGCACACTCTAGTGTTAAGTGTTAGAATTGCAATTGTGCAGTAAAGGTGGGTTCCAGACGAGGTCCCGATCTAATTTTCTTCCTTAATATTATGTAAGTGCAATAAAATAACAACCACATACCTAGCCTGATAAAAGGCCTCATGCTGAACTATTATAAGGATTTCAAACTTACCATGATTTCATAACTGGGTTATCATCTCCGTAACCCTATTTGCCCCTGCCATTAGTGTGATGGACAGGAAAGATGAGTGCAGAGTCTCCCTGTCAGAGCCTGGCGTTCACAATATTTATATGGATAACCTCACTGTAACCTCATCATCAGTATATTATAATATCTTCCCAAAAGATATTATAATTTGAACGGCATCTGCGCTTATGTTAGTCTTTTCTTCATTATTCCCGAGGTTTCCATAATCCTGGACCAGGCCGTATTCTGAGCAGCTGCTGTGGTGGTCATGGAGGAGTGGAGAGTGTGAGACTGATTCCTGTAAGACCCCAGTGAAAGACGAGTCTTCGCATTATCCTGAAGGGCCAGCCTGTACACCAGCCGGTGACCTCTCCCACCAGCAGCTTCTCCACTATGGATGTCCAGCGTTCTCCAGCCTCCGGCGCCTAGACTGCAGCTCTGCACAAGACGTTTGGCCATAGGAGAAATGGTCGTGCCCAACTGAGCCTGGTTTCTCTCAAGATTTTTTTTCCTTCACTTTCGCCAATTGGTGAAGTTTGTTCCTCGCCGCTGTCGCCACTGGCTTGCATGGTTCGGGACCTGTAGAGCTGCGCATCGATGGATTTGCTCTTCAGTGTTTGGACTCTCAGCAGTGAAAATTAAACCACACTGAACTGAACTGAACAAAAACTCTGAAAACTGGACTGACACTGTTTCAATTTACTATAATCTTCTATGTGAAGCTGCTTTGACACAATCTACATTGTAAAAGCGCTATAGAAATAAAGATGAATTGAATTGAATTGAATTGAATCTCAAGGTCGTTGGACACTTCAGGTTCTGGAAGAAATTATATCCTGGTCGAAAATAAGTTTTAATCCTGCCAGGTATATGATACTAAAAAGCAGAAAAGTGCTGGACAAGTTACACTTCCATATCTGTGTGATTGGAAATCCATCATTAAAGAGAAGCCTATCTTAAGAGATCGATTTTATTAGGGTGTACTGTTCCTTTAAACACCTCTGAGAAATAAACCAAATGATACAGATAAATATGAACTATATTTGTGTCCACACTGTTACACTTCTTGGATGTAAAGATATCAACATTTATTATAATTCAGTGTGCTTGATGTGTATTATACTGCCACCCTGTGGGGATGTTTTGCCTTTTTTTCTCCAATGTTCCCTTGTTTTTCCATTTGCATTTCTTGAGACTGGCTGGAAGAAAGCCGCAGTGGGAGTTAAAAAAACAAAAGAAACAGTCAACACAGTCTTCCCCTGCCCCACACAAGACTTTGTGCAATATTGTGAATACCTTTTTGTTTCTTTTGTAATTAAATAGATGGAGAAAAGCTTTTTGAAATGGGTGTTTTGTAGTTTTTTTTTAAAGCGACAGTCACCAAAATGGCACAATATGGATCAAAGCCAAAAAGGAGCAGTTTTATTAATTAATTAATTAATTCATTCATTCATTTTCCTTCGGCGTAGTCCCTTTTTATCAGGGGTCACCACAGTGCAATGAACCGCCAACTTATCCAGCATATGTTTCACGCAGCGGATGCCCTTCCAGCTGCAACCTATCACTGGGAAACATCCATACACACTCATTCACACACATACACTACGGACAATTTAGCCTACCCAATTCACCTATACCGCATGTCTTTGGACTTGTGGGGGAAACTAGAGCACTCGGCGGAAACCCACGCGAACACGGAGAGAACATGCAAACTCCACAGCGACCTGCGACCTTCTTGCTGTGAGGCGAACGTGCTACCCACTGCGCCACCGTGCAGCCCTTCATCATTTGAATATAAAAATTCTATAATAATTTTGTCAGTTTAGTGGCTAATTCCTACAAATTTATACGAGTTCAGTTGTTCGTAAATTTATCATTTTTAAAAGGAGGCATGGCACCAAACCCCACCGCTAAACCCAACCATCACTGGAAGATCAGCAAATCGTACTAAAATTGTATGAACGAGATCGTATAAATTCATATGAACTAGCCACTAAATCAAAAAGTTACAAATTGTCGTGAGAGAGCGTTGGATATTCATTTAAATTCAAAACTATATCTTTATTGTTATTGCTATTTAGCATTGTCATTATATCTGCATCATTCATTTCATTTTCCTTCCGCTTAGTCCCTTGATTCATCAGGGGTCGCCACAGCGGAATGAACCGCCAACTTCATTCATTCATTTTCTTTTCGGCTTAGTCCCTTTATTAATCTGGGGTCGCCACAGCGGAATGAACCGCCAACTTATCCAGCATATGTTTCACGCAGCGGATGCCCTTCCAGCTGCAACCCATCACTGGGAAACATCCATACACTCTCATTCACACTCATACACTACGGACAATTTAGCTTACCCAATTCACCTGTACCACATGTCTTTGGACTGTGGGGGAAACCGGAGCACCCAGTGGAAACCCACGCGAACACGGGGAGAACATGCAAACTCCACACAGAAATGCCAACTGACCCAGCCGGGGCTCAAACCAGCGACCTTCTTGCTGTGAGGCGATCGTGCTACCCACTGTGCCACCGTGACGCCTGAACCGCCAACCTATCCAGCATATGTTTTACTCAGCAGATGGCCTTCTAGCTGCAACCCAGTACTGGGAAACATCCATACACACTCATTCACACACATACACTACCGCCAATTTAGTTTACCCAATTCACCTATAGCACATGTCTTTGGACTGTGGGGGAAACTAGAGCACCTAAAGGAAACTCACGCAAACACGGCGAGAACATGCAAACTCCACACAGAAACGCCAACTGACCCAGCCGGGACTTGAAGCAGCGACCTTGCTGTGAGGCGACAGTGCTAACAACTGAGCCACCACGTCGCCCTATCTGCATCATACTCTCATTTAAATAAGTTCTCTTTTTATAAGTATGCTAGCATTCTTGTTTTTCACAAGAGCTTTTTCTACACAGCTGGTAAAAAAATGCACTGTATTTCACTTTATATATTAGTCAGCTGGTCTCGTCCTCAATAAGCTGCAATGTTGACCAGACCTTTAGCTTTTTAGTCCAGGAACAGAGTTGTAATGCTGTTCCTTTTTCAGCGTTTAAGGCTGTAAAAGCATTATTATTTGAGCCTCGGTTTAATCCTGAGACTCGGGAGGTCCCTCGTGTTTGTTTTTGGCTTTTTCTAACGCCCACTTCTGTTTTCCTGATTTTGTCGGATCGATGCCGGTGTTGCTCCACTGAGTATTTCCGGTCTGACTACTTTCATTTGGTGACATTTCCCTCAGCGCTCTCTTTTTAACAGAGGTTGAGCCCCATCTAAAATGTTCAAAGTGCCGCCATCAATCTTCCACCTCAGACAAGTGTCAGGCCAGCAGTTCGCAGTCACTCTTTGGCCACGATCCACACCATTTAATTGAAAATACATCCCATACCTTGACACTCGAATAACAGAGAGGGCATACGTTTTACCTTAACTGCTAACTAGACGCGTTTCAATTGTAATCTTCTTTTGTGTCAATCAGCAAGATACAAGTTACATGCAGAGCTTTATTACAGTCTGATGGAGATTATAGAGAACAGCATTAGCATGTGTGGATAGAATGACAATCCCATTATTATGTATAAAGGCATAGACACAGTGTACATGAAGGGATAACACATACAGAGTACAGGGGACAGTACGCTCACCGGCCACTTTATTAGGTACACCTGTCCAACTTCTCATCAACGCAAATTTCTAATCAGCCAATCACATGGCAGCAACTCAATGCATTTAGGCATGTGGACACGGTCAAGACGATCTGCTGCAGTTCAAATCGAGCATCAGAATGGGGAAGAAAGGTGATTTAAGTGACTTTGAATGTGGCATGGTTGTTGGTGCCAGACAGGCTGGTCTGAGTATTTCAGAAACTGCTGATCTACTGGGATTTTCACACACAACCATCTCTAGGGTTTACAGAGAATGGTCCGAAAGAGAAAATATCCAGTGAGCGGCAAAATTGGATAATAGAAGATTTTAAAAACGTTGCCTGGTCTGATGAGTCTTGATTTCTCCTGCGATATTTGTAAGGTAGGGTCAGAATTTGGCATCAACAACCTGAAAGCATGGATCCATCCTGCCTTGTATCAACGGTTCAGGCTGCTGGTGGTGGTGTAATGGTGTGGGGGAAATTTTCTTAGCACACTTTGGGCCCTTTAGTACCAATTGAGCATCGTGTCAACGCCACAGCCTACCTGAGTATTGTTGCTGACCATGTCCATCCCTTTATGACCCAGCAGAATAACGTCATAAAGCGTGAATCATCTCAGACTGGTTTCTTGAACATGACAATGAGTTCACTGTACTCAAATGGCCTCCACAGTCACCAGATCTCAATCCAATAGAGCACGTTTGGGATGTGGTGGAATGGGAGATGCGCATCATGGCCGACAAATCTGCAGCAACTGCGTGATGCTATCATGTCAATATGGACCAAAATCTCTGAGGAATATTTCCAGTACCTTGTTGAATCTATGCCACGAAGGATTAAGGCAGTTCTGAAGGCAAAAGGGGGTCCAACCCGGTACAATTAAGGTGTACCTAATAAAGTGGAATGAACCACCAACTTATCCAGCATATGTTTTACGCAGCGGAAACCCACGCCAACATGGAGAGAATATGCAAACTCCGCACAGAAATGCCAATTGATTCCTTGAACCAGCAACCTTCTTGCTGTGAGGTGACAGCGCTACCCACTGTGCCACCGCGCCGCCCACCTGTAAAATAGATCTAGCTCTATATTTTTAACAAAATGTTTATTGAATTTCTTCTTTTTAATAGGTTATCACTTTCCTAATGCATTCACTCTGAAACACTCCATAGTGAAGTATGGAGCTCTCAACCACTGCAAGACGTATCCATTATGCTCATTATTAATGAAAGGAATTGCATTCATACTCTGGGTTCACGCTTGACTGTACATACAAATTACCTTTATTTTTAAAATATAAAGTGAACAGGAAGTGTTTGTGGAACAACAGTTTTGCGAGGGAAAGCAAAAACTGAAAAAATAAATAAATAACATTTCTCCCAAATACGACATAAATCTAAAACAGTCGCATGTAATAATATAATAGTATAGTACAGCATAGCATAGCATAGCATAGTAGAGCATAGCATAGCATAGCAAAGCATAGCATAGTATAACATAGCATAGTATAGCATAGCATAGTATAGCATGCTAGTAGGCTATAGCACTATACACTCACCGGCCACTTTATTAGGTACACCTTACTAGTCCCGGGTTGGACCCCTTTTGCCTTCAGAACTACCTTAATCCTTCGTGACATAGATTCAACAAGGGACTGGAAATATTCCTCAGAGATTTTGGTCCATATTGACATGATAAGATCATGCAGTTGCTGCAAATTGTCCAATTTTGGTGAGCCTGTGTGAATTGTAGCCTCAGATTCCTGTTCTTAGCTGACAGGAGTGACACCCAGCGTGGTCTTCTGCTGCTGTAACCCATCCGCCTCAAGGTTGGACGTGTTGTGCATTCAGAGATGCTCTTCTGCAGACCTCGGTTGTAACGAGTGCTTATTTGAGTTACTGTTGCCTTTCTATCAGCTCGAACCAGTCTGGCCATTCTCCTCTGACCTCTGGCATCAACAAGGCATTTGTGCCCACAGAACTGCCACTCGCTGGATATATTCTCTTTTTTGGACCATTCTCTGTAAACCTTAGAGATGGTTGTGCGTGAAACTCCCAGTAGATCAGCAGTTTCTGAAATACTCAGACCAGCCCGTCTGGCATCAACAACCATGCCACGTTCAAAGTCACTTAAATCACCTTTCTTCCCCATTCTGATGTTCGGTTTGAACTGCAGCAGATCGTCTTGACCATGTCCACATGCCTAAATGCATTGGGTTGCTGCCATGTGATTGGCTGATTAGAAATTTGCGTTAAGGAGCAGTTGGACAGGTGTACCTAATAAAGTGGCCAGTGAGTGTATATCATATAGTGTGTTTAGTTTCCTCTGTCACGTGATCATGACAAAATGCCAGATGTAGTACGTCCGAGTTCCATTCATGCTACTCACATTCATACTGTATAGAACGTACTTTTCTAACAGTCGAGTAGTACATTTAAATTCAATTGTAGTACCTACTGAGTAGTAGGCGATTTTGGACGCAGCCAGTGTGTCCAAATCCGGCAGTGACTACATTGTAGAACTGCACAGCATACACAATTATCCTCCATCAAGGAGATTTTGCACAAAATTCGCCAGTTTCACATATTTCCAATGAGCCTGAGTTGGTATTTTAAGTTTGTTGCAAATCCTCCAAATACATAGAAACTCTTATATGGTGCGTTGTGCAAGTCATTCTTTCTCATAGGAAATATTACTGTAGTATTACTAATTAGCTTTTGACTGTTTTGTTTATTACAGTCATCAAGATCTGATGATGATTAATCATTGAATAATGATCAAAACACTGCGCCATCTATTATCCCATACAGCAGCCGCTCTGCATGTCTTTTCAAAACAAACCTTTTTTTAAACACAGCATGATGTGCATTTCCTTTTACTCTGAAGACTCACAGAACAGCTTTCCAAGTTTGTGAAAATCAATTAAAGGGTCATTTATTTGCATTTGAACTCGCTTTATGACTCTTGAGTAATCGCATTCCAAAATAATAAATTACCATTATGGTCCAGCAATAACTGATTAAAAAGGAGTCCCAAAATATGAAACATGGAAATTGCAAGCTTCCAAATGGTAGATTATCATGATTGATTGATAATATATTAGCAATAAAGTACATTAAGGAGATTGTTATCACGGAATAAAGTCTGACAGGTTTATATCGATAGCATGATCCAAAGCAGGGCACTGTTGTATAATGCCTGATTCACACGGGGCTTCAGCGTCAACACTTGACGGAGGGCTTGTCTGAAGGGCGTGTCTGAGCTGGGGTATTTGCATAAAGCGATCTGATTGGCTGGTGCTTCCATTGGCGCTTGAAAAGTTGAGAAATTCCCAAGTTCTGCAGCGAGCAACACAGCTGAAGCAGCACCGACGGATCCACAATTCAGTTCGGCAACGCTTGACGTCACCCATTCAAAGTGAATGGGAAGCGTTGACGCTGACGCCCCGTGTGAATGGGCTGTAAGACTGAAGGGCTTTATTCTGCAAAAACAACCATCCTGGATGTACTATATCCCACTTATTACATAGCCACTTGCCACAAAGCATAAAAATTAGACCCATTGTTCTGAGCCATAATAGTTCATTAATTCTTTAATTAAACACAAAGCTGACAGAAACGAAAACAGCTGATGGAGTATACACTAACCTGCGCATTATTGTTCAGTCACAAGATGGCACTAAATGGTCAAATCCAGTGTTATTTAGCGGTTATCTCAGAATAACATACCTTGGAATGTTGCAATTGACCAATCAGAATCAAGTATTCCAGACAGCTGTTTAATAATATGGTTTAAAACATGTATTTGTAAACATCCAACAGATACTTTTTCAAAAGGTACACTTTTTGTACTTTTTACATACGACAGTACCATGTAGACTTTAGGTACCAACATGAACCCTTTAGCTGCAAATGTGCACCTTTAGAGTTTTAAGTACAACAGTATCATGTTGACTTTGGGTACTAATGTGTTCCCTTCACCCAGCAGGCACAGGACGTCAACATGATGTGGGACGTTGCATTTTGTTTTGAAATGAAAACTGGGATAACGTCACAGCCCAACATCAGGCTGACGTCAATGTCCAACGTCGGACAGATGTTGCATTTTGGTTACTTTCCAACGCAACCTAAAATCAACTAAATATTAATGTCTAATGATGGTACAGCCTGACGTTGTGTGGATGTTACCACTATGATGTCTATCAGACATTGGATTTTGGTTGCCATACCTGATGAATAAATGTCAGTATTTGACGTCAATATGATGTTGGTTTAAGATGTTGGCTCGACGTTAGATTTTGGTCACTTTCCAACACAACCTAAAATCAACCAAATATCAATGTCATTTCACGTCATTATTGGACGTCAAAATAACATTGTCCTTAGATGCTGGCAACTTAAATCGAACCTAATAATAACGTCTTATGATGTTGTGTGTCTGCTGGGCAGTTACCAACCTGAACCATTTAGCTGCAAATGTACCTTTAGAAAACATGACCATTCCAGTGACAGCTTTTGTGCTTTTATTTCTGAAAGTGCAGGAAAACACTTGCAATAGCCCAGAGAGGCTTGAATTTCAACTGACTGCTAAACTGCAGGTATATTTAACCAGTACATCACCCACCCTTAGGTACTGGCATCTGTTTTCTCTCAGCTCAACCTGCAGCAGTCTCGAGATGACAGCGATGATGACAAATTAGCGTTGAGGAAGAGTTTGAGGATTGAGCTGCAGCCGTGAAGAGTCCTCTGGGGATCACCGTCCCTCTGGAGCAGCCGCCATTTGAGTCTCTGAGTGTGATGAAACTGAAGCCGATCTCTATCCACAGTCTCTCCTGCTGTTGCAGCCTGAGGCGATGCCTTTGCCTGGAGCGGTCCCAGTTAGAATCCCCCATTTGTTCCCCATCTGCACTGCTCCTGAGTCCTGCTCAAGCGGCCTGCGGTTCTCTTTCATTTGCTCAGTCTTTGCAGGAAAGTAGGCCACTTCTTCGGATCAGAACGATACGTTTTCTTCCTCTGACCCAACACTGGACAACTGGATGAATACTTAGAAAATATATGGATGAATCTATGCTTTAACGAAAGACCAGGAAGTTGGCTGGTATGACCAAAATCTTTCTTTGAGTCACTGTAAATGTGAGTCACCCCTCCAAAAATGAAAATTTACTCACTCAAGTTTACTCTCAAGTGGTTCCAAACCTATTTGAGCTATTTTTTCTGTTGAACACAAGAGACAATATTTTGAATATCGTTGAAACCGGTGACTTCCAAATACTATGGAAGTCAATGGCAGCTGCTTCATTCAGAACCCAACATTGAAGAATTAACGCTACAGTTTGTAATGTTTAGTTGGATCTATTGAAAGAAATGCAACATAATCTTACCTCTATCGCACATACATACATTGTATGTACATATGTATGTACATGCTCAATAAAATTTTGTTATAACCAATATTTTTAGACCTTTGACATTGATAAAAATTCAGATTTGGACACTTGATTTGAGACTTTGAGAACCCCTGACCTTTCACGAGTTCACACTTACAACTATCTGAATGGATAGAATATGCATTTTTGGTTCGAGCGCAGTGTTTGGTTCGAGTGTACCTATGGTGGCGGAGAGATGTTGAAAGTTGAGAGAAAATGAGGTAGGACATGCTTGGTTATTTATAGGGGTTTGGTCTTAAGCTGATTGGATAATAGACCGATTGTCAACAGCAAATTGGCCTTGTCAGATAGAATAGTTGTCGACAATGAATTAGCCTTGTCAAAACATTTGCACATGCTCCTCCCAAAATTAGTTTAAAAAACAACACATCGTCACAGCTTATGTGTAATGTGTCATATTAAATGAATCTCCCATTATATAGTCCATGAATGGCAAACAATTAAACTTACCCTTAGAAACACTTAGTAAAGAAAATGGCACTGATGTAAGCTACATTTTTAATCTGCAGGGTATAAGGTTAGGGTTAGGGTTAGCCTAACCCCAACCTAACCCTAACAAATTAGGATTACTCACTACTTTTAAGTACTGGCTACCATTTACTCATACTTTGTGTAATATTTAGAACAGATTATTTTACTCTACTTGCATTTTATTTTTTGGCAAGTAATGTAACTTTTACTTAAGTATAATTTTGCACCACTGGTTCCCTTATATGAAAGCAACGCCGTATCTCTGCAGTAACCCTAAATAGACAAACTGCTCAACTTTCATCACTTTCCTCTTCTTCTTAATTGTTGTTGTCTTTAGAGGCAGCTGGCATTGTGACTACATTGAATATGCAGAAAAACAGTAGTAGTCATTGTCATCTGGTTTATAGGAGTTAAAAATGTTAATGTAATGGGAATCAGTGTAATGAATGGATTTCAATGGCCAATGTTAAGTCTATGGCAGACTTTGGGATGTCCTAGCTCCCGAGGGGTACAACATTTACCCCTGGTTGGTCAAATGAACCCACCCACATGTCTCTATGAAGATATAAAGATATGCATCTCGGCCTATTATAATGGAAGTCTATGGAATTAGTTCAGGGGCATGGTTTGATAGCTGCATTATCATATTGAGATGCTGATTGGTTGTCTGAGTTAAATGAGCCCAACCCCATGTCTCTATGAGACTGCTATGCAAAGATATGCATGGCAGTCTGGCAGTTATAATGGCAGTCTATAGGATCAGTTATTAGGGGTGTTTAAATAATTTTGGAGGCGTAGCTTGAGAGCTTCATTATCATACTGAGATGCTTATTGGTTGGCTGAGTCAAAAGAGCCCACCCCTAAGTCTGTATGGCACTGCTATGTAATGTTATTGATGTGTGACATTGAAATTTGAACTAATGGAGGACCATGTGTATTATTTTGCACAAGAGCTGACAGAGCATCAATCTTCATCATGAAAGAAGCAATAACAGACTCCATCCAGATTCAGTCGGATGACGTAAGGAAACCTCATCGACAGTTGACACTCTACTGTCTCAGGCGATGATAACATTGTCCTCTGTGGTCACCATAGCATCTCTGTGTGTTTCGAAAGGGAGGGATGAGCAGTTGACCAAGCCATTGGTTTAATCCTACACACTGCACCTTCTCCCAGTATTAATTTCACATAGTTCCCAGATGTTCTCAGAAAGTCAAGGACTCATCACAACATAATTATAACTGTACAAGTGCAGGAGTATATGTTAAATTCTGGCTAAATTACTTAGTTTCCATTATCTTGTGCTTGTGTAACGCCACAAGGGTAAATGCTTCTTCTGCAACCTTCAAATAGTGGTTGCCATGGTAACACTTAGACAAGTGAGAATAAATCACTGTCAGTGTGTTTTAAAGGTGAAAGAGACACCAGCCAGAAAAGTTGCACTAGATCCGAAACCATTTGATTCAAGGATTGCGGACACCTGCTTGGTCTGTATGTCATGGATGGGCCAATTTAAGAGTGTTTGTCTAAATAGGCCCAAGCATTAGGCTCTGAGAGAAGGATAAGACCACGGCTCTGCAGTCGTTAAGCTGTGCAGATCTTCTAATCCTTTTATGCACTTGTTATGTGCTAGACAATCCCGTCTGATAGCTGCATGGGTAAGTATACTTGCACCACAGAAAATGCCTTTGCTGTCCTTAAATGAACTTTTGTGTTGCTTTAGGCCACGTGTGAGGTAAAGACACAGTTACATAAATACATCGGCCATGACGTGCCTTCACCATTTTTTTTGTGGGAGTGATTAAGGGGTCTTGTGGCATGTAGGGAATGGAGAAAATGAAGACTCTATCAGTCTTCTGACCTAAAACAACCTTAATACACTGTCTAGGATGACCTCTAGTTCCTGGAAAGAGCTAGTCACTAGCATTCCCATTCAGTGCCTTGACAAATGCTCACTTGATGATAACTAACCTAGGTGTGTATCTCACTTGCAAAAAAAGTTAATAAATAGATAAAAAAAAATAATGAAAATAGATTGTTACTTTTGGCCTTGAACTTGCAAGCCATGCCTACCAAATAGTACCAATTGCATAAATGCTTTATAGATCAGTTGTAGGTCAAAGTGTTTAACCATCTTATGAGTAAACATTACTATATTTCAAGTCATTTATTAAATAAAGAAAAAATTGACGCAGCTTCTCCTACTGCAGCAAATTCCATTTTTACTTTTAATATTTGGCGCCAGTTAATCTGGAAGTGACGATATTTGTTCTCTACTTGGATTTTATGTGATATTCCTGTTTTGCGCATAAATTCAATTCGCATCTTTAAATGGAAACATAGCTACTCATACTAAAATGTATGAATGAACAAATTGCTGTGAAAAAGGTTACAAATTGCTGTGAGATTGCATTGGTTTAACAGCCAGAGCAAACTTTTCCAGAAGTCCCAAAGCAGTAATTTTTAAGAGGAAGTTAAAACGAACTCCAAACTTCCTAGACATTATCAACTTTTGCAAACATTTGCTATTAATATACTCAATCTCAGGACATTCAAGATGTAGGTGATTTGTTTATTCTCCATTACAGCACCAAAGAAGATTTTTAGCTGAAACGTCCTTCAAGATTCACAGATACTCCTTTTTTTAAAATGAATCCAATACATATACTTTTATTGTTGATACTCACCGATATGAATACTTACAGTTTTTAGAGTAAAAATAACAATAATAATATAATTTTGCAATAATAATAATAATATTCATTAATTTTCCTTCGGCTTAGTCTCTATTTCAGAGGTCGCCACAGCGGAATGATTTGCCAACTATTCCAGCCTATGTTTTACACAGCAGATGCTCTTCAAGCCACAACCCAGTACTGAGAAACACCCATACACACTTATTCACACATGCACTCATAAACGACGAACAATTTAGTTTATTCAATTCACCTATAGCGCATGTGTTTGGACTGTGGAGGAAACCGGAGCACCCGGAGGAAAACCCCGCCAACACGGGGAGAACATGCAAACTCCTCACAGAAATGCCAACTGGCCCAGCCGGGACTCGAACCAGCGACCTTCTTGCTGTGAGGCGACATTGCTTTTAGTGATCATATTTTATGGCTTCATGTAAACTGTAGAGAGTAGTATTGACCTACCTAGGCAGTGGAATATAGTGGACCAATCAATAACAAACCATATTTATATAGTGTTTTGAAGCCCTTTATAGCAGACGTGGTCAATGTGTTCACTTTGAAAGTGATTAAGGTATGAACTCCTGACAAATTGAGTTCATATTAGTGACACTGGGTAAAGTGATGTGTATTGATCCCCTTTTCCTTCTCTCTCTTAAACAATTTCATATCATTCTTTACTCTGTCTCTCTATGAAGGACTCTCTTTCCTTTGGCTTATTCCCTGTTTTTTCAGGGTTCACCACATGAGAATGAACTATCAATTCCTCTGGCATATGTTTTACACAACGCATACCCTTCTAGTTGCAACCCAGTATTGAACATACAACCCCTAGTGCTGGGATAAACCCAACACAATCTCCCATTCACACACTACAACCAATTTAGTTTATCCAATTCACCTATACTGCATGTACTTGGAGTATCCACCATGCCGTACCTTGGAAGGATGCAACCCCCCCAAAAAATAACTAAAGTAAAAGAAAGATTTAAGGGTGATCAAATGCTACAGCTTCACTTTAACTGTCACTAGAGTCACTCCAATCATCCGTCCATTTCATGGCCATATTAGCAGCAACGAGCACTTGGAGAGCAAGGGATGAGTAATTTACATTAACTACTCTTCCTCTTTTTTATTGCCGTTCAATTAAAATCTCATTTCATTCCACACCCTTGAAACGTGGGAAAGTTTCAGAGGAAAGTGGCTGATTTCTTTCCTTCTATCATCATCAGTACGAGAACACATCATTCCGGAAGGAGTTCATTAAGCAAATGGCTGTAACTCTCTCTGTTGTTGCTGATCAGAATAAAGCCCTTTTATTTGACCCTGTTGACAGCCATTCAGCCAACCGTGTTCAGGATTTGGGGGCTGATGGCAGAGTAAATGCCTAGTCTGACATCTGATGCCAGTGATTTATGCCTGCAGAGGAGGGTTACCGATTCAATATTTCCATTTAAAAGCACATTTAACTCGGATGTGGGAGGCACAGAGTTGACCTTGAGAATAGAAACAGCATTTCGGAATTGTGTAGCTGTTGCTGTAAATGCCAGCAATGAACAGAATATGATCTGCTGTAGCGATTAAATAGACTTTATTAAAACTGGCGGGTCACGACCCAAAATTGGAGGAGAAAACACTTTCAGAAACACCCACTGACATACTTTCTACTCTCTACAGAAAATTGGCACACATTCATTTTTATCTCAGTAGATAGTCAAATTAGACATATGCCACCATTAAAAAAAAAACAAGGTTATAGAAAGTACAACCTAGGCTACATCAAATACAAGTTCACTTACATAGTTTCTGACTTCAAAGCAGAGTCTCTAGCCATGTTTCTGATTCTTGTAATATATATATATCATTGGCTCTATACAGTATAAGGCCTGAATAATTGGTTGATTTTAAAGGTATTATTCTTCACTTTTGCACAAAACATGTCCAAAGTAAAGACTTTGGCTGTTTTTGAATTAACCCCCATTCACCACTCCCTACGTTAGTCCATTAAAAGAGTCTTTTTTTCACATTATAATTGTCACAGAGGGACTTGAACAAGCATGGTATGTAGAGATAACAGTTTATTTTGCAGGATGGCAGATAAACATGCAACAGATGACAGAATGGATGTTGAAATGACCAGATGGAGATGACGGATAACCAGAAACACAGAGGACCAGACACGGAGACCACAAGACAACCAGATGGGAAACAGCATAGACCACACTAGGAGAAAGGACACAGATACTGGAGATAACAGGATACAAGGAAAGGTAAGAAACTTTTTGAATAAGTATGGATACTGACTATAAGGAGAGTGTTGTAGTCCTTTATTCGCAACGAGGCTAAACACTGAGTGGAGCAGGGAGACTTAAGGGCTTAAGGAATGAGGTGCAGGGCTAATCAGAATGCAGTTGATGGGGATTGGCATAATTATGATGATTGTGAATGGGGAAAATGTGGCCTGGCTGTGACAATAAAGCGGCGGTCACACTGCACTTTTCTCCCCATAGACTTCCATTCATACGCACGTGAATGCGGCAGACCGGATATGCAAGCTTGTGCGACAAATTTCACAGTTTACTGCGTAGCAAAATTCAAGCTTGGTGAACTCTGACCTTTGAAATTGCATCACGTGACTGTGTGAGACCAATGGAAGATCAAAACATGACCACTCTATACAGAAATTTTAAATATGGTCCAATCGCTCACTTTTTTTATGTCTAATCATCTTGTTTAATTCTGCCCCTCTTCACAGGGCCATATGACATGATTTCGCAAGCTCAAACTCTAGTGTGACCGCAGCATAATAGGGCTCTTTGTAATACTTGGTTCTGATTGGTCAATCACAACATTCCAATGTATCCAATGTACGTTATTCCCAGATAACATCCGCTGAAACTAATTACACACAGGCTCATGTGGGTTCTACAAATTATCTTGACCTAGTAAATATATTCTTATTTATAGGCTTATTGCTCACACTGCTGTCTATTTTACTGGTTGGCGCTATCTTGTTGCTGAATAATAATAATTAGGTTAGTGTAGGCTGCATTCCGCTATTTTTCTTTCTGTCAGCTTTACGTTTAATTAAAGTGATAATAAATGATTACAGCTTAGATCATTTTTTATGTTGAGTTGTTTAGTTTTGTGACTAGTAGCCATGTAATAATGTACATCTAGGTGGTTGTATTCACAGAATAAAGCCCTACAGGTTATTATTTATAATCTCGGATTATTCCTATATAAACAAGTGGGCGACAGTATTGATAGTGTTGTAATTTTGTTTTTGTATTCATCTCCTTGCCATACCATAATACCATATACTTGCCAAACCATAATATTGTACACTGTATTGGATTATACGATAATAAAAAGGTAGTATTTAAAATAAAATAATAATCTCTAGTAGGCGTCACGGTGGCGCAGTGGGTAGCACAATCGCCTCACAGCAAGAAGGTCACTGGTTCGAGCCTCGGCTGGGTCAGTTGGCACTTCTGTGTGGAGTTTGCATGTTCTGCCCGTGTTGGCGTGGGTTTCCTTCGGGTGCTCCGGTTTGGGTAATTGGGTAAGCTAAGTTCTCCGTAGTGTATGTGTGTGAATGAGTGTGTATGGATGTTTCCCAGTGATGGGTTGCAGCTGGAAGGGCATCCGCTGCGTAAAACATATGCTGGATAAGTTGGCGGTTCATTCTGCTGTGGCGACCCCGGATTAATAATGGGACTAAGCCGAAAATAAAATAAATGAATGAATAATCTCTAGTTAGTATCTCTTGGATGGTTGGATTGGTGGCATGGTGGCTCAGTGGTTAGCACTGTCGCCTCATAGCAAGAAGGTCGCTGGGAGTCCCGGCTGGGCCTGGAGGCATTTCTGTGTGGAGTTTGCATGTTCTCCCTGTGTGCGCATGGGTTTCCTCCGGGTTCTCTGGTTTCCCCCACAGTCCAAAAACATGCAGTATAGGAGGACTGAATAAACTGTGTATGAATGTGAGTGTAAATGAAAGAATGCATGAGTGTTTCCCAGTGCTGGGTTGTGACTGGAAGGGCCGCATAAAACATATGCCAGAGTAAACAGCAGTTCATTCTGCTTTGGGGACCCCTGATAAATCAAGGACTAAGCCAAAGGATAGTGAGTAAGTAGTATCTCTTGTGCTGTTTGTGTTACAAATTAGTGTAATACCAGACTATAGAATACTCAAGACATGCACTCGTATAGTTTTGAATAAGGGGAAAAAATGCAATGAGCCAATCACTGATCGCTATAGACTGTCAATTCTCCAGGGGAGGGGTTTAGTCTAGTTGTGCATTTTTCCAATTGTTTCTGTAGTTTCAAATCTCGAAGTTTTAATTAACCTACTACAAATGTTCTCTAGTATAATAATAAAGTGATCGACGAAGCATAATGATTGTACATTAATGATGAACAGCTGCTAACAAACAGAATCACTGACGAGAAACACAAAACTACACTTTGTTGCATCCTTAGATGAAACCAACTCAAATAAAACACATGAAATCTGTCAAAATCTCAGTAGAGGTTCATTAAACAACTCCACAAACAGCATCAGCAGCTTCGGTTTTGTTTGGCACACACAGAATGCCAATGTTCTAGGTGAATATTATGTTTTTTGATTATAATACTGCATTGACCAACAGTGTGAACCAATTTAATAATCACACATAATCAGACTTAGCTGAGTCTCAGTATAACACCTGAAAATCAGACCATTATTTTATGAAAACCATGTCATTATTACTAATTAGGGGCGGCACGGTGGCTCAGTGGTTAGCACTGTCACCTCACAGCAAGAAGGTCGCTGGTTCGAGCCCCAGCTGGACCAGGTGACATTTCTGTGTGGAGTTTGCATGTTCTCCCTATGTTCGCATGGGTTTCGTCCGGGTGCTCCGGTTTCCCCCACAATCCAAAAACATGCGCTGTAGGTGAATTGGATGAACTAAATTGGCCGTAGTGTATGAGTGGTGTGTAAATGTGAGAGTGTATGGGTGTTTCCCAGTACTGGGTTGCAACTGGAAGGGCATCCGCTGTGTAAAACATATGCTGGAATAGTTGGCGGTTCATTCTGCTGTGGCGGCCCCTGACAAACCGGGGATTATATTTGTGAAAATGTAACACTCAGGATACCGTTCTGTGTACTAATGTGTGAAGTAGTCAAGTAATAAGTGTCTTAATCACCCTCACAGTGCATTATGGGTATTCTGATACTGAATCTGTTGTACACTCATTATTGCATATCATTACAGGATTGAAAGATTTCAGACAGAAACATCCACAATGGTATTAGACACCACTACAAATAGTTTCCCCTGAAATTAGTCCCTTTTTAATAGTATTGGGAGCGATTCTGAACACAGCCCAAACCAGTAGCATTAGTCTTATCATCTGCATACAGAGCACATCAGTCAGAATTGGTATTCAGGAAATAGCAGTGGTCTTTATTCAACTTGTGAGAGGAATTTGAAATGAATCTGCACTCAGTTTTATTCACTCAAAAGCAATGATACTAATCCTAAATAGGCAAGGGTGAAATTGGGCTGGAATGGAGTTTTGAAACCATGGATTCAAAGAAGTAAATATCACCTGTGGTTTGTTTATCAATCACTCCATGCTATATGTAAATCCTCCAGTCTAGTCTCAGCGGAAGCAGGAGACATTAGCACAACCCCGCCATCAAATTCTTCAAGGAATAAATCGCTCCCAAATTAAAATTCTCCCACAGTCGGTCATTGATTGCTGTGGAACTGAGGCTGAAGCTTTGAAGCTTCTGAAGGGGTTTAAAAGTATCATAATAGTCATCAATATGACTCATACTTTATATGTTCAGTCTTTTGAAGTCATGCAATAGCTTATCAGTATCAGGAACAAACAGAAATTTTACCATTTAAAATGAAGAAATGTTGATATCTGAATTAGCTCACCATTATATATTAGCGCAATAAATACAAATTTTGCATTAAAGACACAGTATGTAATCTTCACCACTAGAGGGCACTTATTCACAACAAACAAAGGTGTATTTTGATGGCGGCATGAATCATGGGAGTTGTAGTCATCATCCTATGAAACTCCTGCAAAAAAATCATGTTGATAGATGAGCTACAGTATTAAAAACGTACTGTTATGGTAGATAAATATATAACTCTTCTAGGTTATTTGTGGATGTAAAAAAAAAAAAAAGAACTTGCATATTATGCAGTTAATTTTCCTAAAACGACATTGTTCGAAATATTTGCAAACAAAATATAAAGCAACGCTTACATTGTCGTGAACGAAAGTGAAGATGGGGGGGGGGGTTTGGGTAGTGGAGATGTTGTCCCTATTGGGTCCCTATTAGCACTATTGGCCCCCTAATAATAACTCTGGGGGCCCCAAAAGTATGTAGGCCCGTTGAATCGTTCTAACTCCCCTCCCATCCCACACACCCCCCCCCTCCCAGCGGTGCCTCTGGGCAGTACACTTTCGAAAATTAAGTACAGTGGGAAGTGGGGTCATGTGTGGTGTCATGAACAAAAGTAAACACCGGGGGGGGATGGATTGGTATGGTTGATGAGGAGGTGTTGTCGCTATTGGGCCCCTATTAGCACTACCCTAATAGTAACTCTGGGGGCCCCAAAAGTATGTGTGCCCTTTGAATCCTTATAACTCCCCCCCCATCCCACTCCCCCCCACCCCCAGCAGTGCCCCAGGGCAGTACACTTTCGAAAGGTAAGTACAGTGGGAGGTGGGGTCATGGGCATGGGTGGTGTCAAGAACAAAAGTGAAGACCAGAGTGGGGGTGTTGAGGTATTGTCACTATTGAGCCCCTATTAGCACTATTGGGCCCCCTAATAGTAACTCTTGGGGCCCCAAAAGTATGTGGGCCCTTTGAATCATTATAACTCCCCCCTCATCAGTTCCCCTGGGCAGTACACTTTTAAAAGGTAAGTACAGTGGGAGGGGGAGTCATGGCATCTTGGGTGGTTTCACGAACAAAAGTAAAGACTGGGGGGAGGTGGGGGGGTTTAGATGTGGAGGTGTTGTCACTATTGGGCCCCCTTATAATAACTCTGGGGGCCCGAAAAGTATGTGGGCCCTTTGAATCGTTATAACTCCCCCCAATCCCACACCTTACACTTTCTAAAGGTACACAGTTCATTTATGTGGGTAAAATGAGAAACATTATGTTCATCATAAATGTGTGCAGAAGTCAGTGGGATTTTTTTTGTTTTGTTTAGCTTCTTATTTTTAATTATTAGTTCTAATCATTGCTGTTCTACTTAAACACTGTTTACTACAATGGTAATTGAATGCAAAATTAAATGTTATTTCTATATTCTTGTTTTTGTATATGTGTGTGTACTTTGTAGCCCCTATATAAAATCTTTTCAACAAGTTAATGTAATCAGCTTAGTGCATGTTGGATGAGATCCTACCACCTGGTTGCACTGTTTCACCGCACACCACACAGTATAAATCCATACAGTATGGGAGGCTGTTCACTGTTACTTACAAATCAGCAGAATTCCTGCCATCAGTTTGGAACTGAACTGATGGATAAAAATGAAGTTATGCTGTTTTGAAGTATAACTCCTTCTATAAGCATAAGTGTTTTGAAATAAAGTTTTAATATAAAGTATGCTCTATAATATGCTTTATAAAATGGCTTGTGAATATAATCTTTTGTCCCTTATGACTTGGGCTGACATTGGTATATCTTATGTCCTACATCATTTTAAGATCTTGACTTGAAGAAAAGGACAAATTAGAATTGCTTACAGTTGTCACACTAGTCGATTTTCAGAGGTAGATTTAGGCCTTGTTTACTATAGTTGTAAAACTCTTTCTGCTGTAAAGTTGTTTGATGAATCTTACCCTTTTCAGTCTATTACAATTATGTCCACACAGTGATCCTGCTTTTATTAACGAGAGCCCCACATCGATTTGCTGGCAAATGAGCCATTGGAAGTCCATGACAGGGAATGGGAAAGAAAAGTCAAAGACAGCTTTATAGTCTGTCACGTCTCTTTCTCTGTCTTAATTAATGAATGAGAACCCCACCAACGGATAAAAGCGAGATGCGGGTGGTAAGATTTTGGAGTTGGAGTATAGTGAAGCCATAAAAGTGCTAGCTCATCTCGCCCTCATTCCCTCTAGTGAACCCACTGGAGAGTACGGACTTCTGCACCCTTCTTCACCTATTAAGGCCAATCTAAGGACTCCTCGCTCCGGTATCACATTTATCAACGTGTCAGTCACATCAGTAGCTGCTGGAATGGGATCAAACACAGGTAGAATCTAAATTTCAGATTGCATTTGCAGTTTCCGCTGCAGATCAAAGGCCGGTGTCTTTGGCTCAGCAGTTCAAGAATGTTTTCAAGAAGGATCAGAGGCTGTAGGTGTTGCCAAGGCGGGGATTTTCCTTACTTAACCTGATTAGTCTGGGGAACGTTTTCCAAAGCCGAGCTGAGATGAAAACCAAATTATCTGATGTAAAAACCCCTTTGTTGCGCTGAAAATGTCCACTTACTGTGCGGAAATGCACAGTCGTGAAATAATATTTCATTATTACAGCACGCTGATATCCCTTGCACGCTGATATCCCCAGGGTTGTAACGTGATCTCAAAGCTGTGAGGAACTTTTCTAAATGGTTACTGCGATCGGAAATGAAGCTGGAGATTAAAAAGCTTCCAGCCTCCACTAAATTCAGAACGGATTGTCTGCGCAGAACAATAAAAATTCATTATTTGTGCTGCCTAAGGCGTAGGTGAAGAATGTCCCAAATTTCATTGTAATATTTCCAAAAGGGATACAGCACAGCTCAAATGTAATTTTTTACGTAACTACTTTTGGAGAGCTGCGACGCCTCAGTCACTGTATGAGCTCTTTTACCAATTTTAAAGCAAGGATTTGGTCTCCTTTTCATAGAAATACAGTGCTAAACATTCATTCATTCATTTTCTTTTCGGCTTAGTCCCTTTATTAATCCGGGGTCACCACAGCGGAATGAACCGCCAACTTATCCAGCATTTGTTTTACGCAGCGGATGCCCTTCCAGCCGCAACCCATCACTGGGAAACATCCACACACATACACTACGGACAATTTAGCTTACCCAATTTACCTATACCACATGTTTTTGGACTTGTGGGGGAAACCGGAGCACCCGGAGGAAACCCACGCGAACACGGGGAGAACATGCAAACTCCACACAGAAATGCCAACTGACCCAGCCAAGGCTCGAACCAGCGACCTTCTTGCTGTGAGGCGAACGTGCTACTCACTGCGCCACCGTGACGCCCCAGTGCTAAACAAAACATTATAATTTATATTAGCACCAATTAAGCCATGCATTATTTTACATGTATGGTATATTAGAGTTCACAGTAATGCCTTTCGGTTTTAGGTGTGCACCCAAACACATTGTTTTTTCCTGCCATAAAACTGATAAAGCTAATGCTTAAATAGTATTTGCATGCTCTTATTCTACTTGTAGCATGATGTACAAGCAGCTTTAGTCAAATGAATAAGACATGGCAGTCTCGTTCCTGTCATTTGTGTATAATTAACCATGACAGATTGGCTCATCTTGCCATTACATCTACACAGAGAGGAAAAAGAGGATAAACAGGGATGAAAGCAAATCACTCATAGCCTGATTAGTCCAGTGTTCCACGGGAGCATCATCATCTATCAATGAAAACAAGTTATCTTCAACAGCAACCTGAATAAGCTGTCATAATTGTATTTGCGGTGTTGCGCTGCACAATCCATCCAGATTTACTGCTCTTTTAAACCACTAATTAGCACTCAAATAGTTGGCTTTTCATTTCATTTTATTTTAGATTTATTTTGGGAGAGAGAGAAGGGGGTGGTATTAGGAAAAGGTCCACAAGTAGGGACTCAAATCGCCTGAAGGACAGTGTATTACAAATCAGGCAATCGGCGCAAACCAATGTGTTTTATTCAATGACCGGAGCCAATACTGAAGATCCGACAGATAACCGATTGGTTAATCAGCACTCAGGGGTGTGATGAATGGATGACATCACAGAGCTCACAGCATGTTGGGTTTGATTAAAAGGCATTGAAACAGAGCCAGAGGCTACTAAAGACTGACTGCTAGCAGCCGGACATGAGCTGGAGCCAAAGTTTACTCTGGGTATCAGTTACATGTACAGTAGTCCACAAGTCAGACCAACTACACCAATGCGCAGGCACTATATACTGTACATACTGTAATATTCACTCTTGTGCACTCGTTTTGAAAACACTTTGGCTAATTTGATGATGTTTCCAACTTTTACCTGTGTGACCTCATAGAAGACAATAGCTGGGTTTCAATCACTCTGTGTTAAAGCGCATTTTAAAGAATTGCTTTAGTGACGAATAATGGAAAAGCACTTTTTTTTTTTTATTGCATAAATGCTTTTACATTTGGTGCGAAAAATGTTTAATGTGAAAAATTAGAGATGGAAACACATTTGCTGAATAAACTCTAATGTAATGAACACTACAGTCTGGTTGTTGCAAGATGAGATACAGTTGCGGCCGGAAGTTGTTTATTATTTATGTTATTTATTAAATTACCCAATAAATTGTATTTTATTAACGTCTACCCCTACCTCAACCCTAAACCCAACATTCACAGTAATGTCAAAATATAAATTACTGTTGTACAGTGTCACAAAAATGATGCTATATTGATATCCTGTATCAAAGAGCATGGAATCACCAAGAGGCGACACTGTTGCTATTTGGGGAAATAGCTACTAGATGCCGCTAGTGTCACGCGGCGGCCATTTTGGAATGAAAATTCCATGAGGACAACAGCACGGATAACTAACGTTAGATAGAATGAATCAAAATATTGAGTTAAATATGACTTAAAATATTATACTATACTATACTATACTGAGTATACCCCCTTCGAAAAGTAAAATTTTAAACAATATGTCAATGAAAACAAAAACAATTTCCAAAATGTTGACAAGACTAAGTTTAATATAACATCTGTTTAACTTATAACATGAAAGTTAGGTTAACAAAATAAAATAAATTAAATTTTTTTTTACTTTTACTCAAATTAGGGGGATGCAAAAATGAGTCTACCCCATATCAAAAACTACTTTATCTAGTAGTTTGTATGGTCTCCGTGATTTTAATGGCAGCACCAAGACTTTTAGGCATGGAATGAAAAAGTTGGCTACATTTTGCAACATCTATCTTTTCTATTCTTATAAAATGACCCCTCTTTTAGAGTTGCTGAAAGAGATGCTCAGCTTAATGTCTCTTCAGAATTCACTATGTGTTCAATTGGATTCAGATCAGGAGAGATGTTGTATTGTTGTCTTGCAGGTTGCATCTCAGCTTTAATGCGCTTTTTAAATAAATACATAAAAAACAAAGCAGCTGCTTGCCATCGCGACAGCAGTAAGATCCAATGGACGGCCAATTACTTTCACTCCAAAATGGCGGAATCGCGTGGTTGTAATGGAACATTCTATTGAGTGTCGCCTCTTGGTGATTCTAAGCTCTTTGCCTGTATTCTAGACTTTACCTTGCACCCATGTGACCAATCAGCTGTCTACGTTATGCTTGCCTTGTTTACTGTTGGTTACTAGGTTACCAATACTACAGTCAGCCACTCTAACAACTTTTTTTATCTCTTGCCAACTTTGAAAAGTTCACTTCGGATTATGATGTGGCAAAGTGTGGCAAAAGCCATCTAGTACCTTGGTTCCTCAAGTTGAGAGGTTAGTGTCAAAATATTTTAGCACAACATAATTAGACATTTTATACACAAAAAAAGAGCATGAATATTTTAGGAAGGGTATGTTTGACAAGCAAATTGAGGGCAGTCCAATTCCTGACAAGAACTTTTGATCTTTTCAGACAGTGTCAGAATGCTTTTTAATAAAACGTCTGAAAGTCTTTGAAATGACTGTAAGTTCAGATCCATCATAAATCACACTGATTTATGGATTCTGCCCTGCAAATCAAATAAGCCTGACTCTAGATCAGAAGAACTGAGCCCTTTAGGCACTGTCAGACCTGATGACCTGAAACAGCGATTTCATCTTTTACGGTGTTGCATTTTCTTCTATGCTTGGTTCACTTTACTAGATAACAGTTTAAAGTGTGCCAAAATGTAGGTCACATGTGAATATATCAGTCTTCTCATTGGTCAAAGTGCACCTTTTTACCCCTCATTCATCAAGACGAATTGACAAGTTCACTCCAAGGGCTTGTTATTTTAGCACTTCGTGACACATGCACATATAGCTGTAACTGATACATTATTAACATTTAATTATACTTAAAAGGATACGTATTATATAATACACTTATTACACTGCAAGAATCAAGACCACGCAGACAAGAGCAATTACATACTATTTTAAGATGAAGAGGCACTCTGGTTTTCAGCTGCGATAACGAATGTCCTCACTCACAGAATCAGACTCTGTAACACATTTCCTCTTATGAATTATGATACCACTTGTGTCATTGGTCCATCGGGTCGGCTTGCTTTCTCACCTAAAATGAACCACCCCAGACTTTGTTTTCCAGAAGACTATCTCAGACCATCTGTTTTTGTGCAAATTTAAACGGTAATGTTCAGATGTGCCTAAACAAATTGAAATGAGAAAGATCAAATTTACCTAATTCTGAAACAAATGTTACAAATTAATCAGTAGGAGTAAAAGCCCCAAAATAGAAAACTGCATCAGAAATCGTATCAACATAGGCTCATTCTGAAAACGTTGCCCTATATACATTTTTTAAGATCGCGAATTATGTAGCCAGAGGTACGTATGACTGCATTTTGTCTTTAAAACGAACGCTGTATGACACTGTTCCTTTCCGCGCTTACCAGCTGGCCGCTTACCTCCCTGTGGATGGCTTTTACACTGTTACCAGTTTGTCCAGTGGCTCGCCGCATACGTCGATGGACTTGTGATGTGGAGCGGAGTTGAACGCAACGACGGGGTTTGAGTCCGGTGAAGAATGCTTCCAGAAATGGTTCCAGGTAAGAGACAAACAAAAGCCAATAAATAAAATATACAAATAAATAACAGGGTGAGAATGTGGTAAAAATCAGGCTGCTGCAAGGGCTTTTCTTTTTCTGGATTGCTTTTGAAAACACTGTCGATTAGGATCAGGGAAGGCGGTGGGCGCTGGTCAATCAGTGCTTTTGAAAACACTATTGGTTGGGTTTAGGAGAGGAGGAAGGTGGGTCAGTCGATCGGTCGGTCAGTCAGTCAGTCGACAGCAGCCTCTGGTGAATTTGCGAGAAAACAGCAGGTGCGAATGGCACTTGCGAGAGAAATTTGAGATCTCAAAAAAGCGTACACAGCGGCCTCTGGTGGATTCACGAAAACAAAAACTGCAAAAAAAACTACCTCCTGGAACGTATTTGCCCCTTTAAAGAAATGTATATAAGGGTACATTTTCAGAATGAGCCTGGGTTGAATCGTAATCTACTTGAGTAGGTACTACATTTGAATTTGAACATACTTTTCGACTGTAAAAATGACGTTCTACACTGTAAAAAATATCTTTGAATTTTTTAAACAGTATCTGTATTTTGTGATTCACAAGTGTTTTCCGTTTATTTCCAGTTGTGAATTGCATTATGAGATCTCTGATCTCTGCTCTGTTGACTTTTGATGTTGAAAATTTACCTCCGCAGTTTAATAAAGTGTCTTTTAATTGCATTTTAGCAGTTTGAAATAATACAATGTATAAAAAAATATATATAATCTGTAAAATAACAGAAAATCTACCGGCGGTTTATTACAAGGTTTTTGTAGCGTAATATACAACACCAACTCAGACAATATAGCACTTTAAACTATTAAAAATGTTCATAAAAGTCACTTTTTCCAACTGTTCAAGGTCAAAAGTGATTGGAAGAAGGATCAAGGTCTCAAAATGCAATTCAAAAGCATAAACAAATGGGGGGAAATAAAAATAAAAAACATGAATCACAAAATACGGAAAACTGCAAATTTATGAAAAAAATGTAACAGCGTGAGTAGTATGAATGAAATTTGGACGTATTACATTCGCCATTTTGCCATTTTCACATGACCTACTTGCGTCAGTTGCGTTACTTAACTCCTATACATACATTCTCTCCCATGGCCTTACGACATAGTAAAGTGTCCATCGCCAGAAGTAGTAGGTCATCAGTAGGTCTACTGTTTTTTGAATACTATGAAATCGGAAGTACTACTCACCTAGCATACTGCTTTTCACATACTATATTGTAGAGAATTTGAGTTTTGCCAACATGTTTCCAAAGTTTGCTGGTGCTCACACTGACTGGTTTCCACATACTGTACGCGGTCAATCATACAATGACAATTTTGACATTCAAGTCAATGGCAAGTGAGCAGACAGACAGCGTTTGGTGAACTGCCACCCGATAGCACTGAAACAAATCATTTCAGATACTAAGGCTGTGCTACAAACAATCCTCATCCATCAGCTTGACTGACTGAATCACATTGTTTTAGCATGCTCTATTTTCATCCGTCTCAAAAATGATGTAACGTGTGGTATTTCAGTGTGACGCTGACATCACAAGATCTCTTTTTCCGTCCACTGTGTTCTGTTCCTCCTGATTATTGTCTCTCTTCTTTGTAGTCTCCTGTAACAATATGAAAATGACAAAATATACTGCATATTTGTGCTTTGCTTTCCCCCGATTTAATAAACTGTATCCTCTGAATAATTCACTGGAACGCACTAATAATCTTGTTTTTCTCTTCAGATTTTCACTTGCATCTCTTTTCCCAGTTTTATTTTTTGTGCAGGTGATTTTAAATGAAAATTTCTTTCCTTTTCCTCTTCATTTTAATCCATACAAGCACTGAAATGTTCCTAAACATGCATTACAGTCTCATTGCACAGTAAATGTCATATCTGTAATATTACTACACCGATATACACCAGATTTTGGGCTTATTTATTGTCTGCATGCCAACAGTGTGTGTGTGTGTGTGTATAAACTGGTGTTATTCGACTAATGGCTTTAATGAAAGACTACTGGTCGACTAAGAAAATCTTTAGTTGGAGACAGCCCTAGTGTTATACCATTTAAGTTTAAGAAAAATGAATGGAAAATGTCTGAAATGGACCTACAATTGTAGAAAGAATATATATATATATATATGTATATATATATTAACAGGGAAAAGTTGAGGTATGTTCACACTTGACAGGTTTAGTTAGACTAAAAAACAAACTCTAGTCTAGATTAACTGCCCCGTTATTGTTGTTCAGTTAGATACATATATTTTTGAATGCTGCCGTCCCATACCCTGATATGCAACAATCACATGGAACGAGGCCACAAAAAAAGGTTTTGACCTAGTTCAAAATGAAATATGAATATAACATGGACCAAATACATCTAAACAAAGCAAAAACAAGACATGATTTCACAAGATGTGACCATAAAAAGGACAGAATGCTCAGACATACCTGGTTTGATTTATTTATTTACTTGCTTGCATCTTTATTTTTGGTCTTAAAAATGGCTGTGCGAAATGTTAAAGAGAAAAAAATAATAATTCTGTCATAATTTACTCTTCACTTATTCAAAACCTGTTTGAGTGTGTTTTTTCTGTTGAATACAAAAGAAGATATTTTAATGAGAGCTGGACACTTGTAACCACTGTCTTCCCTAGTATTTGTTTTTCCTACTATGAAATTCAATGGCTACAGGTTTTCAGCTTAATTAAAAACATCTCATTTTGTGTTCAAAAGAAGAAATTCATAAAGGTTGAGTAAATAGTGAATAAATCTTCATTTTTAAGTGAACTAAGTGGATGATTTTCCTTTTGTTCTGAAGTTTAAATGAAGCAAGAACCAAACTTTGAACTGCAAAAAATGCTTTTGTACTTAGAGTTTTTGACTTGTTTCTAGTCCAAATATCAAAAAAAATCTCAAGTAGCATCAAGCTAAAAATTGTCTTGTTTTCAGAAATAATAAATCAAAATTAAAAAAAATTTTCAACCCAGGCTCATTCTGAAAACGTACCCCTATATACATTTCTGGAGAGCGCCAAATATGTACCAGGAGGTACTTTTTTAAATTATTTTTTTCAGTTTTTGTTTTCGTAAATTCACCAGAGGCCGGTGTGTATGCTTTTCGAGATCTCAAATTTCTCTTGCAAGTGCCATTCGCACCTGCTGTTCTCGCGTAAATCCACCAGAGGCTGCTGTCGACTGACTGACTGACTGATCGACTGACCCACCCTCCTCCTTCCCTAAACCAAACCGACAGTGTTTTCAAAAGCAATCCAGAAAAAGAAAATCCCTCGCGGCAGCCTGAGTTTTACCACGTTTTTAGATTTTACCACATTCTCACCCTGTTATTTACTTGTTTATTTATTTTTTTGGCTTTTATTTTTGTCTTACCTGCTTTCTGGAACTGTTCTTCACCGCTCTCGGACCCCATCGTCGTGGCCAACTCTGCTCCATGTCACAAGTCCGTCAATGTACATGGCGAGCTACTGGACAAACTGGTAACAGCGGAAAAGCCGTCCATAAGGAGGTAAGCGGTCAGCTGGTAAGCGCAAAAAGGAATGGCGTCACACCACCCCGTAGCGTTCGTTTTCAAGACCTCTGCATACCTCTGCAGCCATGTGTACCTCTGGCTTTGAAATAAATGTATTCTGATAACCCCATTGGCAGATTGAGCTTGTTTAAAGGAAGAATTGTATTAACTTTGACTTAATATTTCTGAAAACAAAACAATATGCAGTACTTGTCTAGAAATCACTTCTTGATTTAAACATTTCAATATATTTGAACTAAAAACAAGACAAAACCTCGAAGTAAGAAAAGCATTTCTTCCACATTCATTCATTAATTTTCTTTTCGGCTTAGTCCCTTTATTAATCTGGGGTATCCACAGCGGAATGAACCGCCAACTTATCCAGCATATGTTTTACGCAGCGGATGCCCTTCCAGCCGCAACCCATCACTGGGAAACATCCATACACTCATTGACACACATACACTACGGACAACTTAGCTTACCCAATTCACCTATACCGCATGTCTTTGGACTTGTGGGGGAAACCGGAGCACCCGGAGGAGACCCACGCGTACACGGGGAGAACATGCAAACTCCACACAGAAACGCCAATTGACCCAGCCGAGGCTCGAACCAGCGACCTACTTGCTGTGAGGCGAACGTGCTACCCACTGCGCCACCGTGCAGCCCCCATTTTTTCCACATAAATCATATAAATCTGAAATGATACACTTTAAATCTTAAGTTCCTTTCATTCTCTGAGGTTTGTTTATTCCTCGAGGTTAAGTCTCTTTGCACTCTTGTGTGTTTACATTCAGAGATTTAAGGATGCCCCTGCTGTCAAATAAACATACAGTTGCTCTTATGTTGAACTGGCATCTCTAAACCAACACCCATTCCCTCACCCATTCATTCATCTTATCATCTCAAGCTATTTAAGAGCAGGTAAGCCCATTACTCAGGATCTGGAGTCACACATTGACAGAGGGGCGGCGGGAACATGGACATCATGCTGACCCCGTGGGGATGTTTTTCCGTGAACTGTGTGCGCTTTACTCGTAATGCTGTAATGGATTTAGGAGGTAAGGATGAGGACGGCAAAAGGCAGATTTCTGCCAAGCAGGAGGCGAATTCAGGACACTCGTCATGGGATAGTGACGCCAAAGTTTCCATTACAACTGTAGATTTTACAGTCTCACACCATGTATTTTTAGAAAAGAGTGTAATCCTTCAGTTCGGTTTAACACAAGTGTACAGTTTTCGTAACCCTCCCATTGGTGTCAAAAATGACCTGGACATCATTTTAACAGCGGGAAAAGTTTGGTGACTTTTCTGAAATGACCCCCAACATTAGAAAAAAATGATTCATTTTCTATGTTCATATTTTCATGAAGGCTGTATACCTTTAGGGTATGATGATTGTCCTTTTTTGACCTACCAGCTTAAATCATTTTTACACCACAAAAACTACTGGCACACACTAGTAACCTAACCCAAACTCTTTAACCTTTATGAAAAGTTTGTTTAAAACGTTTTACAATTATGCAGGTACTTTTAGCATTAGAAAATATAGTCTTTATTTGAAGGGAATATACCCTTTATTTGAATGAAAACCTCATTAACAACGAAACCTTCTTCCCTATTGATGTACTGCATTCCTGTTAAATCCATATGAAAATCACTGCATGTGTGCTTTGGTTTTTACTACAGTAATCTGTGGTGTATTATACTTTAACATACCCTATAGTTGTAGAAAACTACTGTATTCGGAAATTTGTTTATATTACTATCTATTTTGTATTACCATAGCATCCACAGCAGTTTATTTCAAGTACTTTACTACACTATGGTTTAAAACACTACAGTGTTTCCTATAAATTACTATAATATTTAAATTTTTACATGTCGTCTTTTGTTTCTGTGTGGAGTTTGCATGTTCTCCCCGTGTTGGCGTGGGTTTCCTCCGGGTGCTCCGGTTTCCCCCACAAGTCCAAAGACATATGCGGTACAGGTGAATTGGGTAAGCTAAATTGTCCGTAGTGTATGAGAGTGTATGGATGTTTCCCAGTGATGGGTTGCAGCTGGAAGGGCATCCGCTGCGTAAAACATATGCTGGATAAGTTGGCGGTTCATTCCGCTGTGGCGACCCCTGATTAATAAAGGGACTAAGCTGAAAAGAAAATTAATGAATGAATGTCGTCTTTTGAAGAGAAACCTCAATGATAAATCAACAACATGAATGAATTAATGTGTGAATATTCATTAATATGTGCTTTAGTTTTTACTACAGTAATCTGTGGTGTATTATACTATAACATACCTTATAGTTGTAGAATAAGCGGTATTGGGAAATCTGTTTATATTACTGTTTTTTCTGTATTATCTTAGCTGCTATAGAATTACCACAGCAGATCATTTCAAGTACTTTACTATAGTATGGTTCAAAACACTACATAAATACACAGTCTTTGTTTTTGTTTACTCCATGTAGTTCTGAGAGCTGAGGTGCATTTTGTAATTTTCTCAGACGCATCAAGGTAAGTGCGCAAAGGTCACTCTCACACACTTACAGACACATACACACGCTTTAATTTGTTGTTATACTCCATATACAATCCAAAATCGAAGCTTTTTATTTGCACAGGCCTATCTAAAGGGTTAATGCTGCCAACTGATGATCATTAGTAAAATTATAAAAATTTTCCCAACATGGAAAGCCACCAACAATCAAGAATTCCTAATTATATGGTGTCAGGGCTTTGCAGTCAAAAAATGTGGTTATAATGGAAGTCAATTGGGCAAAAACAGCCACAAAGAGTAAATTATAGGGAGATTGTAGATTTCAGTCTTATGCTGCACAAAAACTAACAATGCATCAAAAGCAATGTTGTTACTAATCTTTCATCTTTACAAAATAGTGGATGTTTTCATTCCGAACATACCAAAAGGGTGGTAAATTTGAACAGTACACAAAAATGTGTGAATATTCAACAAACTAAGCTTTTTCTCTATTGATGTACTGCGTTCCTGTTTAATCCATATGGAAATCACTGCATGTGTGCTGATGTGTGTTTCCCAGGTTCTCAATCGGCCTGCTTGTGTTTGACTGCAGTGAGGCCGTATGTTGGTGATTAGCGGTGTGTATGTGTGACAGATGCTCTGTGAATACTACACTCATCCCTGCAGACTTCTCTCTCTTTCCCTCGTCTGCACCTTGACACTTCAGTTTACCCCGGTCTTACCGCGCCTGTTCACTCTCAATAATAGACGCAACAGCAGGAGCTCACAGCTAATTCTCATTCTATAGCATACAACAGATGCTTTTTTCACACAAGCTTTGAATTTGAATTTATGAATTTGTTTTCTGGCTTAGAGGCACAATATGTACGATTTGTTTCTATTAAAATATGTATTAAAAAAAAAAAAAAGAAACGCACAGTAAAAAATATGTTGCTCACTTAAATTTGTTTTAAGTTGAACCCATTTAACTTTACAAGTCATTTTAACTTGCATCAATAAAGTTGACTTAAAACATCAGATTAACATTTTTTTAACTTAACGAGATAAGTTTAACTTTCTAAATTTAAAGTAACGTAAAAGCATAAGTTGTTGAGACTTTTTATTATGTAATTGTTATATATTTACAACCCCAAATCAGAAAAAGTTGGGAAAGGAGCAGTTTAGGGCTAGTAATCAGATAAATTGGTTGAATAATGATGTGATTTGAAACAGGTGATGTCAAAAGGTGATTATAATTATGATTTGGTACAAAAGCAGCATCCAAGAAAGGTCTAGTCCTTTAGGAGCAAAGATGGGCCGAGGATCGCCAGTTTGCCAACAAATACATGAGAAAATTATTGAAATGTTTAAAAACAATGTTCCTCAAAGAAAGATAGGAAGACATTTGGATATTGAACAGGGACCTTCAACAGCGCATAACATAATTAAAAGATTCAAGGAATCTGGAGGAATTTCAGTGCATCTCCGATCCCTCAGGCGGCACTGCATCAAGAATTGTCATTCATCTATAAGCCATATCACCACATGAGCTCAGGACTACTTTGGCAAACCTTTGTCAAGTACCACAATACAAAGTTACATCCACTGTAGTTACATTAAAACTGTACTGTGCCAAAAGGAAGCCCTATGTTAACAGTGTCCAGAAGCGCCGTTGACTTCTCTGGGCTTGGAGGCATCTGGGATGGACCATCACACAGTGAAAACATTTACTGTGGTCAGATGAATCAGTATTTCAGGTTTTGTTTTGGGAGAAATGGACACCGTGTGCTCCGGACCAAAGAAGAAAAGGATCATCCAGACTGTTACCAGCAACAAGTCCTAAAGCCAGGGTCTGTCATGGTATGGGGTTGTGTCAGTGCTCTTGGCAAACGTAACTTGCACTTCTGTGATGCACCATTAATGCTGAAAAGCACATAGAGATTTTGGAGCACAATATGCTGCATTCTTTTCCAGGGACGCCCGTACATATTTCAACAAGACAATGCAAAACCACATTCTGCACACCTTACACACATTAAGTCCTGGCTGCAGAGGAAGAGGATACAGGTACTTGACTGGCCTGCCTACACAGTCCCAACCTGTCTCCAATAGAGAATGTGTGGCGCACTCTGAAGCACAAAATGCTACAATGAAGACCCCATACTTTTGCCCACCTTAAGACTTGTTTGCAGGAGGAATGGGACAAAATTACACCTGAAACACTCCATCACTTGGTGTCTTCAGTCCCTAAATGTCTTTTAAGTGTTGTGAAAAGGAATGGAACATTAAAAAATGCTTCACTGTTCCAACTTTATATTTATATAGTCATGCATATATAAAAAAATATACACAGTACACACAAATTTACTTTGTAAATATGAGCTTTTATTTTGGATGCGATTAATCATTTGACAGCACTAAATATAATTATTATCTTGAATTCTTTTAGCTGTGATAATTGTGCAGTGAAAAACCGATATATCTTGCAGCACTACCTGTGCCTTCCAGATTACACAAGCTCTCATCAGTAACTGGGTGTCCTTTACCAGAAGAACAGCACTTTGTACATGTCAGACTGCTTGTAGCCGTAAATCCCGCTGTGAATTATTGAATTATGTTAAATTTGGCTATCTCTGACAGCAGATCCTTGCAGCCGCTGATGAATAAGCAGCGGTAACCTGGCTTTATCATTCTGTCGTCTGATCCGTCTGATGGAAATGTCAGCGAGAGGCCAAGGCACCATCATCCAGGAGCCTCTCGCTGTGTAAATCTGCATGACTCTCGCTCTCTTTCTGCCACGGGTTAGTGAGCAGGCCGTCCAGTAACTGGAAGAGGTGAATCATTTTCCCTCACAGTCAGTCTAGCTGGGCCACAAAAACTGACAAATGATCCACTGACACCTATAGCCCACTGGTATATCCCTCACTCTGCCAAGACTGAGAGAGACTGCTATTAGTGCCAGAAGATGCAAAATGGCCTCCAACCAGGGTGCGAGTTGTACATTGTCATCTTTTTCGGTAATGTTTGTGTAATACATGCTTCAGTAAATCAAATGTATGCGTTTATTTAAATTACATCTATTATTCATTCATTTTCCTCCGGCTTTGTCTCTGTTTCAGAGGTCGCCACAGCGGAATGAACTGCCAATTATCCAGCATATGTTTTATGCAGCAGATGCCCTTCCAGTTGTAACCCAGTACTGGGAAACACCCATACAAACTCACTGACACGCCCATACACTACGGCCAATTTAGTTCATCCAATTTACCTATAGCGCATGTCTTTGGACTGTGGGGGAAACCAGAGCACCTGGAGGAAACCCACACCAACACGGTAAGAACATGCAAACTCCACACATAAATGCCAACTGGTCCAGTCGGGACTCGAACCAGCGACCGTCTTGCTGTGAGGTGGCAGTGCTAACCACTGAGCCACCGTGCCACCCCATCTATTCTATTAATAAAACATTTAAGTTTTCAGTGTTTTCTGGCATATTTCGTGTATTCTGACCTACAATACTGTCAGATTAGCTATTTTAGAGGTTACTGTAGGTCAAACTATGCAGCTAATTTGACTTTATTTTTACGCTATATGTCGAAACAAACACCTATTTTACCAGAAAAGTGTCTTGTGAACACTTGCCATGTCTATCGGTGCTCTAGAACTGCCGGTTTCAGACTGTAGAATGAATTTGTTTCTTGCATAGACTGATTGGCTCGATTATGCATTCACAATGGTATGAATCATTATAGGGGTGGTCAAATGTATATTTATGTATAGTAATATTATTTAAGATACAGATCATATCTCTCAATATTTAAAGAGCTGACCCCCTAAACATGTTGTTTTGAGGTCCTTCAGGGGGGATCAAGCATTAATAAGGGGGGTCAATCCCCCTGTAATTCGCACTTTGGTTACAACCACTGTTTTAAAAATCTAAGATATAAGTACATTTAGCATGATTATTTATTTCTTTATATATGTTAACAGTAAAGGTCAGAATAGTCACGTTTTTTTTTTGCCTCGCTCCTTCAGCCATGATTATTTCTACCTATTTTATGCACGTTTTGGAATATCGCATTAAAAATTAGTAATGGAAATGGCAAGATAAATTTTGAAAATACCCATAAATACGTATGCGCACAACTGTGTAGGAACTTTGGTCACACTACTAATTTTAATGCATAATTCACACTATTAACAAACCATTAACTGAGACTTTTAGCTCAATAAACTACTAATTAGCTGCTTATTAATAGGTAGTAAGGTAGTAGAGTTGGGATTAGGCATTGGGCAGGATTGGGGATTTAAAATAAGATTATACATTATAAGTGCTAATAAACAGTTCATATCTTAATAATAGACAGGTAATAAGCCAGTATGGTGTGAATTGTCACAAACTAAAATGCTTCCCAAAAATATTTAATAATAAAACAAAATGTGCAGGAACTACAATGGTAACACAATTACCAAATAAATTCCAGCATGTGCATCAAAAAGTTATTAATATAGTGCCAAAGCAGTGGCCACATCTGACAAAGGTGATTATCTGATGTGCATTAGGGGTGGCGGGTGGCAATCTGATTCTGAATCGATTCATAAATGTAAAAATTTGATTTTCTATTTCTGAATTTTTAACTGCAAAGAAGTGTATTGGCCAGACAGTCTGGGGTGTGTATGAAAACATCCATGATGGCGGCATGCAAAATCAGAACGGCACCTTCAGCTTTAAAACCATTACAAAAATTGACCTTGTTTTCTATAGCAAAATTGTAGTAACCATGGTTTTTGGTGCACTGACTTGTATTTGTGTAACCGCAGTTACCATATATAGTTATCACAGTAAAAATATGGTTCATGATTTGTGAAGTTAAGTCATGGTTAATTTGGGGTTGCCATAGTCGACCATGGTAACCACAAATTAACTACGGTTTTGTAAATATAACAATAGCTTTTCCTTGGGTACTGTAGTAAACTCCGGTTATACAAATGGAAGTTAATGCGGGCTGCACGGTGGCGCAGTGGGTAGCACGTTCGCCTCAGAGCAAGAAGGTCGCTGGTTCGAGCCTCGGCTGGGTCAGTTGGCATTTCTGTGTGGAGTTTGCTTGTTCTCCCCGTGTTCGCGTGGGTTTCCTCCGGGTGCTCCGGTTTCCACCACAAGTCCAAAGACATGCGCTATAGGGGAATTGGCTAGTAGGCTAAATTGTCCGTAGTGTATGTGTGTGAATGAGATGATGTGCATGGATGTTTCCCAGTGATGGGTTGCAGCTGGAAGAGCATCCGCTGCGTAAAACATATTCTGGATAAGTTGGCGGTTCATTCCGCTGTGGCGACCCCAGATTAATAAAGGGACTAAGCGGAAAATAAAATAAATGAATGAAGTTAATGCGCCAACCTTGGTTACTACAATTTTACCTCGAGCAAGTTTAAATAATATAATACAATAGTAATCATAATTAAAAATGATTATCCATCACTGAACAGTGACACTCGCCAAGTTTTTTTAAGTTTTACAAATTACCAAAAGATAGTTGCGCCAATAGCCTAGTGGTTAAGTGCGGCAACTTATAACACCGTGGTGCTCCCGGCGACCCGAGATCGATTCCTCGATTGAGGTCCTTTGCAGATCCGTCCCCTCTCTCTGCTTCCAATTCTTTCCTGTCTGTAAACTCCACTATCCTATCCCAATAAACGGTGAAAAACCCCTAAAAAATTTTCAAAAGACTAAATAATTCTCATCTCATGCACACGGACCTCATTGAACAACACTGGAATACATAACATCCGGTTGAGCCGTCTAGCCACAAGAGTTCAAACAATTTATCGAATTTGCAACTAAATCGGATCAAAATGTTCCATATACGAAGATGACGGGAACTCCACACAGCTCCTGGACTACTCTCCGTTGAAAATGAATGACTTCCGATCTGTCGCTTGTCCTTTGTGATGTTCAGTGGAAAGGCGGCTTTACATTTATCTCTATTTAATCACTTTTTAAAGTTTACACACACACCTTTAGAATACCTTTACAAACTCCTACATTTTTTCAATAAAAAAACCTTGAGTTGCCATTCATTGCTTTGTTTTTCATGCTAACCTTCAACACATGCATGCCTCAGCTAATGAGTCACAGTCTTTGTGTCATGCTGTTATCGCAGTGGTCATCTTCCTTCAAACACAGAGGTCTCATTGTGCGGGTCTTGTAGTTATGCTATAACAGCCTGATTGAAAATCTCAGCACATCTCCAAGCCTGAAGATCAAATCAGCGAGCACAATGTCTTTGTTCCGGTGTCACATAAAGAAGCTTTCGACTCTCGGCTTCTTCTCCTCGGCTTAGTCTGGAGTGTGTCTTGCAGTGTAATAATGGCTGATCTGTTATTGAATAAGCTGGTTGTGCCTGTGAGCCATGTTAACAGGTGAATATATTGTAATTGACATTAAACTATTCAGAAATTTTATTCAAACCAACTTTGATCACAGTCCATTGAAGCGTGAAATCTATTCCGCCTGAAAAAATAATAAAAGATTATATTTCCTGACACACACACGTGTTAGTATTGGTGGTTTATGAGGACTCTCCATAGGCTTAATGTATTTTATCCAGTAAAAAACACTTATTATATAAGATCTGCTCTTTAAAACCCATCGCACATCAGTCAAAAAGTGCTGCATAACAAATTTTAAAATCGAAATATTGTTTTTTATGAGTGTATGCAAACTAACACCACCATTCAGCATCTGTCCTGTACAACCCAGGCTCATTCTGAATATGTACCACTATATACATTTCTGAAGAGCGCCAAATACGTCCCAGGAGCTAAATTTTTTTGCAGTTTTTGTTTTTGAAAATCCACCAGAGGCCGCTGTGTATGCTTTATGAGATCTCAGATTTCTCTCACAAGTACCATTCGCGCCTGCTGTTCTCACGTAAATCCACCAGAAGCCGCTGTCGACTGACTGACTGACCAATCGAGTAACCCACCCTCCTCCTTCCCTAAACCCAACCGATAGTGTTTGCAAAAGCAATCCAGAGAAAAAAAAGCCCTCACAGCAACCTGATTTTTACCACATTTTTAGATTTTACCACATTCTCACCGTTATTTACTTATTTTATTTTTGGCTTTTGTTTTTGTCTTACCTGCTTTCTGGAACTGTTCTTTGCCAGACTCGTTGTCGCAGTCAACTCCTCTCTGCGTCTCAAGTCCACCGACATATGTGGCGAAGCCACTGAACAAACTGATACCAGTGGAAAAGTCGTCCACATGAAGGTAAGCGGTCAGCTGGTAAGTGCAAAAAGGAACGGCGTCATACCGCCCCGTAGTGTTCGTTTTACGTTTACGTTCCTCTGGCTACATAATTCGTGATCTCCAGAAATGTATATAGGGGTACGTTTTCAGAATGAGCCTATGTTGGCCTTTTATGCATCACTTGGCAATGTATAGAAAACACTACTTTTTAGCTCCATTTTAGTCTCCCTGCCTCACCCGTTTTCAAACTAAGAGTCCCACACACATAGTAAGTTTAACGAAAGCTTAGATATACTTAAAAATAAGGGCAAGCATTAGCATCATTGTAATCTCACCAGGAAACATTGTGGCCAATCAAACACAGCCTGGGGTGTGCATATTAATGATTCCGTGTGGATCGTCAGAGTCTGGGTTTTGTTACGATTGGACCGTTTATCACTATGATTTTACACTCATGGGATTTACATGAGAACAAAGAAACAATGGTGTTTGAGGCTTATGGTATGGTTACTCTATTGAATTATTACTAGGTATATCCAGATTTTGCGACCCAGGCTCATTCTGAAAACATAGCCCTATATACATTTCTGGAAAGCACCAGGAGGTACTTTTTTTTTGCTGTTTTTGTTTTCACGAATTCACCAGAGGTGCACACTTTTTGAGATCTCAAATTTGGAGACGCTGCTCGCTGCAGAGCCACTTGGGCTCCAATGAGGGGGAGCTTGAGCACCAGCTCCTATAAGCTGTTTTAATGCGTTCCCTCACCCCACCCCTAACCCCAACCCTTAGTGACATCATTAGTAGAAGAAGTGCAGCAAGGAGGAGCTAGAGCTCAAGCTCCCCCTTGCTGGAGCTCAGCTCTGCCCATGTGGCTCTGCAGTGAGTACCACTTGCAAATTTCTCTCGCATGTGCCATTTGCGCCTGCTCTTCTCACTAAAATCCACCAGAGGCCGCTGTCGACTGACTGACTAACCAATTGACTGACCCACCCATTCACCCCCTTCCCTAAACCCAACTGCCAGTGTTTTCAAAAGCACCGATTGACTCGCCCACCCATCTCCCTAAACCCAACCAACAGTGTTTTCAAAAGCAATCCAGAAAAAGAAAAGCCCTCACAGCAGCCTGATTTATACCACATTTTCAGATTTTACCACATTCTCGTCCTGTTATTTACTTGTTTATTTTATTTTTTAGCCTTTGTTTTTGTCTTACCTGCTTTCTGCAACCAATCTTTGCAGGACCCTGTCGTCACGGTCAACTCCGCTCCATGTCACAGGTCCGCGGCGAGCCACTGGATAACCTGGTAACAGCAGAAAAGCCGTCCACACTGAGGTAAGTGGTCATCTGGTAAGCGCGAACAGGAACAGCGTTATACCCCCCGTAGCATTCATTTAAAGACGAAATGCAGCCATACATACCTCTGGCTACGTAATTTGCGATCTCCAGAAATGTATATAGGGCTACGTTTTCAGAATGAGCCTGTGTAGAGATTTTTATATGGCAACTTGAATTATCTTTCAAACTATTTGTTTCTCATACATTATTTTGTTTCAAATGAATAAACAGGTCAATAGAAGTCACTTTGTTAAACCGTAGTGCTACATTTTCAGCATCACAACTTGGCGAAGCAGAGATCAAGGTCCCATAAAGCAATTTGAAAGCATAAGTAAATGGAAAACACCAGGGAAACCATAATTATGGGAAACTGTTAATTAACAGCAATTTTTTTTCACACTGCTGAGTCTGCTTTTCAGCTCAGTAAAACACAATCAGAAAGCCAGTTTTTCTGGGAGTTACAGTAATAATAGGTGCACAGCAATAGTTTCATCACATCTGGTTTAGCCACACATATTAAAACCAGCACTGATCCTAAAATCAGTCAATATTTGGTGTCACTGATTCTACGGAAAGACTGCTATCATTACATTTCTTTCAAAACAACCCAGCAGGCACACAACATCGTAAGACGTTAATATTAGGTTAGATTTAGGTCATGATGACGGGTGACCAAACTCCTGTCTAGTCAGTGTCTTAGGACAATGCTATTTTGATGTCCAATAATGATGTCAAATGATGTTGATATTTGGTTGATTTAAGGTTGTGTTAGAAAGTGACCAAAATCCAACATCGAGCCAACATTTTAAACCAACGTCATATTAACGTCAAATACTAACATTAATTCTTCAGGTATGTCCAAAAATTAACGTCTGATAGACATCATCCACACAACGTTAAGCTGTAACATCATTAGACGTTGATATTTGGTTGTTTTCAGGTTGCATAAGAAAGTGACCAAATTACAATGTTTGTCCGACTTTAGACAGATGTTGGTCTGACGTTGGATTCTGATGTCTAACCGATTTTCATTTCCACCCAAAATGCAACATCATTTAGACGTCCTGTGCCTGCTGGGAAGTATCTGTACTATTGACACAACTGCATATGCTTAAATTATGCCTGATTGTGTTCACCTGCTCCTCGTGTGTTCTATTTCCTATATATATTATGCTTTGTCCTCATTTCTTTGCTTGTTTGTTGCATGTGAGAACTTACTCTAACTTACAAAATTGAAAAGGTAATATTAAACTACTAACAAACACACAACAGTCTGCATTGTTTAAAAAAACAAATTTCCAATTGCCTTTCTAACACGCATTTCTTAAAGGTCCATATTTACAAAAGTGGGCCAATTATCATGGGAGTGATTTTCCATGCAAGCATAAATGAGTATAACATTCTGCAGGTGTTTCTACAAACAATGAGCAAATTAAATAACACAGATGCTGCAGCTCATTTGCATAATGACCAGCACACTTTACCAGGAGTAGCACAAATTAGCTTATGTTCACAAACGGTGATAATCAGGGGAAGATAATCCACTAAGAGCACAAGAGACACAAACTAGATTAAGATGGGCTTTTTTGGGGCGTTAATGACAATACAGTACACACTGACTACCACCACAAACCCCGGTAAGCAACCTTGCATTTTTCATTTAAAGACACTATTACTATAATAGTCCTGAAGTAGAAACCTTTAAAAAGGTGTCTATATGCAATAAGGGCAGATACAAAATCACTTGTCAAAGTTGTTTTTTTTACACACAAAATAAAAAGCCTTTTTTATCTCTTGTTTCTAGACTAAATATGTAAAAATTCTTAATTCAAGAAGCATGTTCCAGACAAGTATAAAATATGATCTTGTTTTCAGAAATAAGTCAAAATTAAGTTTTTTCCTTACAACGAGCAAAATCTGCCAGTAGGGTAAGTAGAATCAACTTATTTTAAACCAAAAACAAAATTCTCTTACTCACCCCACCGGCAAAATATTTAGCTTGTTTTTGTCACGCTTACGAAAATAATACAACAGATGAATCCAAGATGCAAGTGTGTTTATTGACCGGTGGTCACAAATAATAGAGTAATAAAGTCCAAAAACAGTGTAAACAAGAGTTCATAAGACATGGCAAATTGTGAGCCGATAGCGTCCAGCGGTAAGCCGATAACCAGGCAAACAGACCAGATATCCAGAGTCAGCCCACTGAAAGTCCTGACAAGACACAGAGTAACATGAACAAACAATAATGAACTGACAATGTAACAAAGGACTGCTGCTCAGATATAGCCGTGGTAATTAGCCACAGCTGGGCAGCTGATCAGAACAGCTGATCGGCGTAGCAATAAACCACGTGACCACAACAACACTGACACTCCACAACAACGCACGTGGAGAAAGCAAAACATAAGCACGTGACAACAACCCAGACAATACCAGAAATGCGCACATGCCTAAAACCGTGACAGTTTTAAGGAAAAACTCACTTAACTTTTACTCATTTCTGTAAACAAAACAATGTTTATTTTTTTGCTTGTCTAGAAATTACTTCTTGATTTAAGACTTTTTAGATATTTGGACTAGAAACAAGACAAAAACTCTAAGGCTACGTTCACACTGCGAAGCTTAGTGCTCAAATCTGATTTTTTTTCTCAGATCTGATTTTTTTGCATAGCTGTTCACACTGCTGTTATAAATGTGGCCAATATCAGATTTGCAGTGTGAACAGATCATGGTCCTAAACTGACCTGCATGTGCAAAAATACAGTTACGGACAGCACAAAATGTCTAATTATGCACACAATGTGTATACTGTATGAAGCACGTTGTCAGATCATGCTTATATGATTATTGCCCTTTTCACAGACAACCGTGGTGTATTTCATGAACTGTAAAGGATATTTCGGCATTTGAAATCTAAAATAAGTCTCTTGTGATTGAAAACATTGATCATTTGTGATTTATGACAACCGCGGTGCGCGTCTTGACCACCGGTGTAGTGAACTTATCAAGGGTTAATGAGCAGCTGCAGACTGAACTGTGAAGGCGGAGTTGGTTTAGCTCCGTTTGCAGAGTTACTAAATTTTACTTCGTTATAAACAACAGACACGTGCAGAAGTGTTCTCTCTTGGAGAGAAAGTTCCCTCTAAAAATGAAAGTGCCCCTCCTTTGCGCACGGATCGCAACATCAACCGATGCTCTTCAGCTTTGCGATCAACCCGTGCCCCAATCGTTGACCAGATTGGTTAACGAGCACCAGTTTTGCCTTCAAAATCTTTTTCAAAATGAACAACCAACTTTCTGTGGTAAAGTAATTGCCCTGTGTGCCATTCTACTATGCTGCTGAGGAATAGATGATGTCTGCAGCACAGAATGATGACGCGTGTCGCTCAAAGATTATGTAAAAGTCACATGAAATCCGACATAACCGTTCACACTGCGGTCGCATTGCAAAACATCAGATCATTATACTACATATGAAAGTGGTACAAATCTGAAGTGAAAAGATCAGATTCACATGTGGGCAAAAAAATCAGATTCGGGCCACATTTGGCTGCAGTGTGAATGTAGCCTAAGTAATCTTAGTTTTGCGAACATGTAAAACTTCACAGAAAGCAGTGTAGTTTAATTCCATTTAGTCACTGTTAGCATGATTGTGTTCACCTGTTACTAGTGTGCTCTACCACGCCCCCTAGTTTAGTCCCTGTTAGCCTGATTGTGTTCATCTGTTCCTCATGTGCTCTACCACACCCCCTAGTGTAGTCCCTGTTAAGATGTGGTCACACTGGACTTTTCTCCCCATAGACTTCCATTCATACGTACGCAAATGCGTCAGACCGGAAACGCAAGCTCGTGCGACAAGTTTCGCAGTTCACTGCATTGCAAAGTTCAAGCTTGGTGAACTCTGACCTGCAAATCGCATCACTTGACTGCGTGAGACCAATCGAGGATCAAAACATGACCTCTCTGGACAGAAACTTAAAATATGGACCAATCGCTCGCTTTTTTAAATGTCTAATTATCTTGTTTAATCCCGCCCCTTTTCACAGTACTACAGAATTTCGCATGCTCAAACTCTAGTGTGACTGCAGCTTTAGCCTGATTATGTTCACCTGTTCCTTGTGTGCTCTACCATGCCCCCTAGTTTAGTCTCTGTTAGCCTGATTGTGTGCACTTGTTCCTTGTGTGCTCTACCACGCCCCATACTTTAGTCTCTGTTAGCTTGATTGTGCTCACATGTTCCTTGTGTGCTTTATTTCCTATATATTATGCTTTCTGTCCTCATTACTTTGCTTGTTCATTGCATGTGAGAGTGAGAAAAGGTTTTGTTGGAAGCCCTGGCATATCTCACATCCACGCCTTGCCTTGCATTCTTGCTTGTTATCCTAGTTCTCTTGTCTAGTTCTCTGTGTCTTGTTTTGTTGTTTATTACTATTCTTAATTTCTGCTTTTTGTGCCATTTCTACTTTATTCTGTTTTTGTTTTCCTAGTCTCCATTACAAATACTTAGGTCTTATGTTAGATGTTCCCTCCACCTTTCTGTCTGAACAAACTTACCCTTTGAATTAGCAGTGACTTGATTATACTAAGTCAACAATTTAGCTTGAGAACAGTTACCTAACTCTGTTTCTTTTTACAGAGAAGTTGTCATTTATCGTCACCAATTGTCAAGCAGTTGATGTGAGGTCTTCATGCTGATGGTATGGAGAACAATGTGTTTTCAAAGGGCAGATCCTCACCCAAACCATTCTAATCCGTCACCCCTTAATCCCTTATTAATCAAATCCTCCAAACTCGTACATACTGATGAAATGGAAAGACGCAACTCGCCAATCCCACAACCTTTGCTCAGCTGGTTTGCTTACTAGTTGTTAGCCAGCATAAAAACTGAGGATCGAAACGCCCTTTTCTGTCTCTGCGAGTACACAAAGATGTGATGCATGGAAGCTGTTTTTGAAGCAGTAAATATCATTACTCTTCCCATGCAGCTTCAATAAGTGCTGAGCCGAAAATGCCAAGTACCTCTATAAACAGTCTGACCATAGAAACTCTCCTGAGAAAAGCACAATCCAACTTTCAGGATGTTTTAATAAATGCTGTCCTTACTCAGTTGGCTCTTTGAGACGTATTATATAACAATGTTTGCTTTGCAGAATAGCCCTAAATCTGCTTTGATGACCTCACATGGAGGTCGAGGTTGAATTTTGGCATCATGTTTGATGGTTTAATCAGTAATAATGATAAACATAATACAGCTATTATTAAACTAAGCCTATCATAAGGTCATATAGATCATAACTCAGTCTCAGAGGTAAGGATTATTCTTTACCTGAAATATGTCTTTTCATTCTGAAATGTGAGGCTGTGTAGGATCACAATAATTAGTTTTCACTTACCTTCACTCAATTGGGATGTCCTCTTTTATTGTGGACAGCAAGGCCAGTGATTGCAACATTGAGCGTATTTTGCAGTATTGAACACATATTATACTGATTTTATTAGGCTCTGAAAATGCCCACTAGTTAAGTCCCTGTTAGCCTGATTGTGTTCACCTTTTTCTTGTGTGCTCTACCACGCCCCCTACTTTAGTCACTGTTAGCATGATTGTGTTCACATGTTCCCTGTGTGCTCTACCACGCACCCTAGTTAAGTCCCTGTTAGCCTGATTGTGTTCACCTTTTCCTTATGTGCTCTACCACGCCCCCTAGTTTAGTCCCTGTTAGCCTGATTTTGTTCAGCTGTTCCTTGTGTGCTCTACTACGCCCCCTACTTTAGTCTCTGTTAGCTTGATTGTGTTCACCTGTTCCTCGTGTGCTGTACCACGGCCCCCAATTTAGTCACTGTTAGCATGATTGTGTTCACCTGTTTCTAGTGTGCTTTACCATGCACCCTAGTTTAGTCACTGTTAGCATGATTGTGTTCACATGTAACTTGTGTGCTCTACCACGCCCCTTAGTTTAGTCCCTGTTAGCCTTATTGTGTTCACTTGTTCCTCGTGTGCTATGCCATGCCCACTACTTTAGTCTCTGTTAGTCTGACTGTGTTCACCTGTTCCTTGTGTGCTCTACCACGTTCCCTACTTTAGTCTCTTTTAGCCTAATTGTGCTTACCTGTTCCTTGTGTGCTTTATTTCCTATATATTATGCTTTCTGTCCTCATTTCTTTGCTTGTTCATTTTATGTGAGAGTGAGAAAAAGTTTGTTGGACGCCCTGACATATCTTGTATCCACGCCTTGTCTTGAATTCTTGCTTGTTATCCTAGTTCTCTTGTCTAGTTCTCTGTGTCTTGTCTTGTTGTTTATTACTATTCCTCATTTCAGTCTTTGTGCCATTTCTACTTCATCCTGTTTTTTTCTTTTCCTATCTATCTATACTTTAAAATTTTATTTGTTCCTCTCCTTTTCTTTTTAAGATCCGGAAGGGGGTTCATTTATAGATTTTTTTATTTTTTATTATTCAAGATCTATGGGGTACTTTTTCTTTTTTGTTATTTTTAATTATTTAAGATATAGATGGGGTTCTTTATTCTTTTTCCCTTTTCCCTATTTATGATCTAGATAGAAGTTATTTTCATTTCTTTTTAAGATCTAGATAGCGATTATTTTCTTTTCATTTTATTTAAGATCTATGGGCTTCTTTTTCTCTAGATAGGGGTTATGTTTTATTTTTTAAGATCTAGATGGGGTTCTGTTTACTTTGATTTCTTTTTTCCTTTCGCCCCTTTAAGATATAAATTGGGGTTATTTTCTTTTACTTTGTTATTTTTAAATCTAGATTGGGTATTAGATGGGACTCTTTTCTTTCTTTTTTTCCTTTAGTATCTAGATGGGGTTATTTGGTTCCTACCTCTACCCTTCCTCCCCCTGGTTGTATTGTTTCCAGTGCCAGATTGCAGTCTTGTCTTGTGTGTTTGTCTCATGCTGGTTCCTGTCCTGTCTACTGGCCTGTCAAACCCTTGTTCTGTTACTTGTCATTGTTTCTAATGCTTTCTCACCCCTGCCTAACTCGCATCCCTGCGTGTAACTGCCTGTACTGTTTGGACTTTGACAACTTTAGTTTATCTGCCTGTGTCTCGTCCTGTCAATAAACATGTTCCCTATTCATTGCTGCAACTGGGTTCTCATTTTTGATAAATTTCCTACACACTTTTTCTGTAACACTGTCTATTTTTTGCTACTTTTGGCTTTCATAAACAATTGTTTGAACCTAAACAGACGCAAGAGACTTCAAACTCATTTCAGATGCTGTGAAAACGTGTAATTCATCTGCAGAGAGGAAAATAACACTCAATTTGATCAAAACACACCCATAATGATGGACACAAAGGAGATTTTGAAGACATTTCTCTGGAGCTTGGTGTTCATGCCATCTATTTTGTGTTTCTGTTTTTTTTATGATACATTTTTTGTCATTTGTCTTTGTATTTATTCATGTTTATTCTCAATTCTCATTGGTGTTTTCAGCTAATAACTGTACAAGTACTGTCATATTTTTCTACAAGTTCAATAACCTTGTAAAAATAATAAAAAAAAGTACCTAACTGTCATGTACTGTTGGGTATTTATGATATATATTTTTTATTTAAATCTTAAAAAAGCCGGAAAGATATAAAAAAATCTATAATACCTATATTAATTAATACTAATTACACAAATATTTTAAGGCACCTTTGTATCAATTTCAAAGCATGGTTCTGTATGGAACTCTATTTAGCACCAAAACGGGTTTTACTATTGTAACAAGCTGACGAACCCTAATTTGGTACTGTTTAGAACCATTCTTGTCATTCTGGTCTTGTCAGAACACTGTGTTTTGTTCCTTTTGGTAATTTCCTTGTATTAGGCTGTAACAATATAGAAACTATAACAGATATTGTATATTGTCTTGTAGATGCTCTATCAATTTAACAAACAACATCCCATGAATAATTCACTGAAAAGCACACATACAAAACAAATCTCTCCCCAATTCTTCATGCACGTCTCATTTTCTATTCGCACATACACTTTAAAACAATTTCCTTCATTTTCCACTTATTGTGCCTATTAGAATTGTCGCATCTTGTTTATCCTCGTCTTTTTGATTTATGCTTTAAGCCTTGTCCACACTAATACGTTTATCTTTCAAAATGCAATTTTTTCTCTCTGTTTTTTGGCCTTTCATTTATATTGATATGGAATTTTTGTAACTGACAATTTTAGAAAACTACTGAAAATGGCACTTTGCATTGTAGTGTGGAGGTTGAAAACAAAGAACTCGGGTCTGATTTATAAGATTTGCATGGAAACCTTACTAAAAGTTGCCCTTCAGTTTGATAGCAATGTTAAAGAAAACGTACTGTAGTAATTAATAGTAAATGCTACAGTGTTTTTAACCAAAGTGTATTATATTTAAGTATTTACAACACTTTGTTAATGAATACAACATACTGTAGTAATAACTATAGTGAACTGATAAGCTGTAATTAATACTGTAGTATACTTTAGTTTTTAGATGTATTGTAGTATAATACACTCACCGGCCACTTTATTAGGTACACCTTACTAGTACCAGGTTGGACTCCCTTTTGTCTTCAGCACTGCCTTAATCCCTCATGGAATAGATTCAACAAGGTACTGGAAATATTCCTCAGAGATTTTGGTCCATATTGACATGATAGCATCACGCAGTTGCTGCAGATTTGTCGGCTGCACATCCATGATGCGAATCTCACGTTCCACCACATCCCAAAGGTGCTCTATTGGATTGAGATCTGGTGACTGTGGAGGCCATTTGAGTACAGTGAACTCAATGTCATGTTCAAGAAACCAGTCTGAGATGATTCGTGCTTTATGACATGGCGCGTTATCCTGCTGGATGTAGCCATCAGAAGATGTTTACACTGTGGTCATAAAGGGATGGACATGGTCAGCAACAATACTCAGGTAGGCTGTGGCATTGACACGATGCTCAATTGGTACTAATGGGCCCAAAGTGTTCCAAGAAAATATCTCCCACACCATTACACCACCACCACCAGCCTGAACCGTTGATACAAGGCAGGATGGATCCATGTTTTCATGTTGTTGATGCCAAATTCTGACCCAACCATCCGAATGTCGCAGCAGAAATCGAGACTCATCAGACCAGGCAACGTTTTTCCAATCTTCTATTGTCCAATTTTGGGGAGCCTGTGTGAATTGTAGCCTCAGTTTCCTGTTCTTACCTGACAGGAGTGGCACTCGGTGTGGTCTTCTGCTGCTGTAGCCCATCCGCCTCAAGGTTGGACGTGTTGTGCGTTCAGAGCTGCTCTTCTGCATACCTCGATTGTAAAGAGTGGTTATTTGAGTTACTGTTGCCTCTCTGTCAGCTGGAACCAGTCTGGCCATTCTCCTCTGACCTCTGGCATCAACAAGGCATTTGCGCCCACAGAACTGCCACTCACTGGATATTTTCTCTTTTTCAGACCATTCTCTGTAAACCCTAGAGATGGTTGTGCGTGAAAATCCCAGTAGATCAGCAGTTTCTCAAATACTCAGACCAGCTCGTCTGGCACCAACAACCATGCCACGTTCAAAGTCACTTAAATCACCTTTCTTCCCCATTCTGATGCTCGGTTTAAACTGCAGCAGATCCTCTTGACCATGTCTACATGGATGATAGTTGCTGCCATGTGATTGGCTGATTAGAAATTTGCATTAACGAGCAGTTGGACAGGTGTACCTAATAAAGTGGCCGGTGAGTGTATATTGTATAGTTGTAGAAAACTACAGTATTGGGTAATTTGTTTATATTACTATAGTTGTTGTATTCCCATACCAACTATCGAATTACCACAACAGGTTAATTTAGGTACTTTACTATAGTATGGTTCAACACTATGGTTCACCTATATGGTAACACTATAGTAAATGCCCTATACACTATCTAAATGTACTACTTCCGACTGCATTTTCTTAACTCATTTTATATAAAAACTCAATTTTTCCCTTTTATTTAGTCACATTCACTTGTTCTTCTTTTAGTCTGTGTATTAATACCCCCTCTGTGGTTCAGTTCCTAGTCTTTTCTCTTCATTGTGAGGTCTGGTTTGATGTATGCCTGTGGTTATCCTAAATTAGCTCTGCATATCAACTCTCCCTTGCAGCCATGCTACGATAGTAACACTGGACTGGAAAGATTTGTGTGGTTGTTCATGAAAATAATTTGTAAGTTTACTTTTTATGCTTTGACATGCCATGGGCTAGGAGTTATAAGAATAATATGGCTTAATTGTACCCAATTTATTATTATTATTATTATTATCATTATTATTACACATTTTATTATAAAAAATGTGATATTGCATTTAGCTCGAGTCTTTAAACAAGTTTATTTGCAGTCACTTATATCACTGTAAAAAGTGATTACTTAACTTTAAAAACGTGAGTGAACCCATTGTAACTTGGAATTGCTAAGCTGAAATAATTTTTTTATATAATTATGCACATAGTTCATTTACTTAATTTTAGGCAACAAGTTACATTTTTAAAAGTAAAGCCAACTAATTGATTTTAAAGCAATGTGTTTACCCACTTTTTCAAGTAAAGTCAACTAATCGCTTTTAAAGCTATTGGTTTACTCACTTTTTAAAGTCAATTCAAATAATCCAACCCAGGCTCATTATTGATACGTAACCCTGCATACATTTCTGGAGATCATGAAATATGTCCCAGGAGGTACTTTTTTATGCAGTCTTTGTTTTTGCAAACACACCAGAGGCCGCTGTGTATGCTTTTTGAGATCTCACATTTCTCTCGCGAGTGCCATTCGCACATGTTGTTCTCACGTATATCCAGGCCGCTGTCAACTGACTGACCAACCTATATCCCCCCCCCTTCCCTAAACCCAACCGACAGTGTTTTCAAAAGCAATCCTGATTTTTACCACATTTTCAGATCTTACCACATTCTTTTCCTGTTATTTACATGTTGATCTTATTTTTTGCCTTTTACTTTTGTTTTACCTGCTTTCTGGAACCGTTCTACGCCGGACTCCTCTCTGCTTCTCAAGTCCGTCGATGTACATGGCGAGCCACTGGGCAAACTGGTAACAGCGGAAAAGCCATCCATATGAAGCAGTCAGCTGGTAGAGCGAAAAAGAAACAGAAGCCATCGGCGGCATCATACCGCCCCATATTATTCGTTTTATAGACAAAATGCAGCCATACATAGCTCCGGCTACATAATTTGCCCTCTCCAGAAATGTATACGGGGGTACGTTTTCACAATGAGCCTGTGTTGAAATAATCACCTTTAAAAGCAATGGGTTTAATAATTTTTTTTAAAGTAAAGTCAACTAATCACTTTTTGGATTGGAGCAGAGGAAAAAATGTTAATTATATTAAAAGCTTTGATTTATAAATAAAATTCATTTGTATGTTTGGTTTTGATCATTAAAATTCAGCAGCAAAGGCAATGCCACATAAAATGTGATTAGATCCATAAAGTTTATATTATTAAAATGTTGCATTAAATTCTCTTTGTACATCTCGCTGTGTTTTGTTCCCTCTGTGGAGCACTAAAGCAGTTTAGCAAAGAGCTAGATCTTTCTGGTGTCTATTTTTAAGCTGCACAGACAGTGTATGAGTGTAAGCCAAACAAATCTTTTCATGAACTGAAATCTATTTTTACCTTATCTTAAAAGGATCCGCATGCAACAACTTTTAATCCTCCAACACGATCCAGGACGACAGTGAAATAAAGCATCCACTTCAAAGCCGATGTTCTTTTACTTTTCAGTTTGTCAAGTAAGTGGAGATCATCTCAATCTTTAGGAACACTTTATAGGATATCCAGTAATTATAACTGGTTCAAATCGATTTATTTTTCCAGACATTGCCACAGCCATATCACCCTGAAGCCCAAGACCAGTTACTCACTGAAGCTAAGCAGGGCTGAGCCTGGTCAGTACCTGGATGTGAGAGTACATGGGAAAACTAGGTTGCTGTTGGAAGTGGTGTTAATGAGGCCAGCAGGGGGCACTCAACTTGTGGTCTGTGTAAGTCCTAATGCCCCACTAAAGTGAAGGGGACACTATACTGTCAGTGAGCGTCGTCTTTCGAATGAGAAGTCTCTGACTCTCTGTGGTCATTGAAAAAACCACATGGCACTTTTCATAAAGAGTAGGGGTGTAACCCTGGTGTCCTGGCCAAATACCCTCCATCGGCCCTTACCCATCATGGCCTCCCAATCATCCCCATCCACCGAATTGGCTCTATCACTGTCTCTCCACTCCACCAATAGCAAGCATGTGGTAAGTGCACTGGCGCCGTTGTCCTGTGGCTGCCGTCGCTTCATCCAGATGGATGCTGCATACTGGTGGTGGAGTGGAGAGACACCTGCCCCCCCTCCTCTCATGATTGTGAAGCGCTTTGGGTGTATGGCCATACATGATAAATGCTCTACATAAATACACATTACATTACAAACTTGAATAAATAAATAAATGTTTAGACATTTGGGCAGATATAATTCTGGCAGGATGAGATATAACTCTGGCAGGATGTCTCATTGGTACTAAGATATCTTATATCAAATCTGATTTCTCATGTCATGAACTCTTTTTATCAGCATTTGAAATGTAGTTCATGGGAATGCAATAAACTGATTTCGGTTGGCAAGACAATTGTGTTTGTCCTGACAAATGAAGCATTCCTTTATCGCAATTTTTCAAGGAGAATGTCCTGTTAATAAAGTCCTTAAATTCAGCTAAACACAATCTAGATGCCTCACCAGGGCACCAGAACATTTATCTGACATTTTCTCTGCAGAAGTCTCATGATTGTGCTGGGTTTCCGAGCTCTCTGCTTTAATATTAATAAAACAAAGTGAGAGAAAAAATCTCATTTTGTAGGGCACAAGCTAAAAACCACACTCCCCAGGTGCCTATTTGAGGACGAGAAGTTTGACCTTTTGCAGAAAAACTCCAGGAGAGCTGGTAATGAAATGAACACCTCCCACGTATGCTTCCACCGCACCGAGTTAAACCGATGCCACTGGTGTCATCCAACAGTCTGACAAAGTCAAGCATTCACAGCGACTTGTCAAATGACTCTAGTGGCCCAAAAAACAAATAATTATTGAGAGGGACCCAGTAGATCTGAACGCAGACTTATTCTTTGCAGGCACTGTACTGTAAAATGTTTTAGCATGCGAATTCTAAATGGAAAATATGTTCCTTAGTGGGAGCAGTTGGAAATGAATAGGTTACATTTGCATAAAAGATCATATGAGTTTCCTTTAAGGTCTGCAGCTTCTATAATTAATACTATGGTTGCAGTTGCTTTGCTGGTGCAACTTCAGAAATATGCTCTATGGATGCTGGATTCATTTTTAGTCAGTGCGTCTAGTGTAGGGGTGCCCAAACTCAGTCCTGGAGGGCCGGTGTCCTGCAGAGTTTAGTTCCAACCAATTAGACACATCTGAACAAGCTGATCAAGCACTTTCTAGGTATACTAGTATCTTCCAGATAGGTGTGTTGAAGCAAGTTGGAGCTAAACTTTGCAGGACACCAGCCCTCCAGGACCAAGTTTGGGCACCCCTCGTCTACTGCCAGTCCGATTCCCATCTCATCTTTTGCCGATCCCACTCCCATCTCTATACCTCAGCTTTTTCTGTTATGTCTGACCAATGTCTGACTTATTGGTTTACAGAGAATCATCACCTGAGTGCAACATGCCAGGGGAACAGCAACACAGGAGAAAGTGGCATTTTTAAATACACAAAATAATCTGCTGTATCTCCTCCATTTGTCAGTTGTTTACGACAGTGGTTCCCAAAGTGGGGGTCGTGGCCCCTTTGGGGGTCGCGTGATAATGAGGGGTCGCTTGATGATTTCCTAAAATCAAATTCATTCGATTAAACTATTAGAATTTCCATATTTTATCCATAACCTACAGAAGATAAAAATAGTAGTTAATAGTTACATTAAAAAAACAACATGGTAATTTTTTTTTCCATTGGATTGCTACCTCTGGGGTCATTACGTTAGATTAAAGACACAGCAATAGGGTCAGATGCAGCAGATTTATTTCATAACACCAAATTAAACTTTCTGACACTTTTACGGCACTTACATAGATTAAAAATAAATAGAGGCCACAATGAAACAAGGAGGATGATCTCCGAGTGGCGTTCTCCAAAATTAAAAAAGAATAGACTTGGGCCTATTGGTGTGTGTGCATCGTTGCATGCAAGGTTTGTATATTTATAACCACCTCAGAGGATATTTGGGGTCGCTAGTCACTGACAATGTTATTTTAGGGGTCGCATGCTGATAAGTTCGGGAACCCCTGGTTTATGAGACCATTTATGTCACGTCTATATGTGTGAAAAGTTCGAGGTGAGCTTTCTATCTTTATATGTGCCTGCTTGCTGCAAATTCACATTCAAAATAATTAGCTTGACTGAGCTAAAGACATGAGAATGGCCCATGCCGCTTTCTTCTTCAAACAAGAATGGAAAATACCACACCTAATAAGTAAGGGTACTCTTGGTAGTGGAAGCGCAAGCCTGATCAGAGTGACCCATACTGAATTGTACTGTACTGTAATCAGGAGTGGAGAGCGGAGTGGGGAGGTGAGTTGTTGTGGAGTGTAGGGGAATTGATGACGTAAGTGAACATGTGATCAAACATCAAAACACCATCAGAAGATCATGGTCTCTTCCAGTGTCAGCTATGGGAATGCTGCACATATTGGAAATGTTGGAACTGGATCAGAAGGGCTCAGATATACTTAGTTTTGTTGTGGTGCTCTCTGCAAGGGCCATCATCTGGATGTCTTGTAATTGCCAACTTTGTTAGTCAATAATTGGCCATTATATCTGGCAAACTCCAGCTCCAGACCTCTGTTTTTTGTTTTGTTACTACAGTAATGCACACGTGTCATTTTGTGCTATCATCCTCTCCATCCTGTGCATTTCTTCATGGATTTCATCATAGTCAGATGTTGGATTGTAGGCCTCGATGAGGGGATTGTTCTCAAACTCATATTGGCCAACAATGACAGAGGTCAAAGTGTCCTTGTTTTCCAAGAACCCAATGCCATGTTTCTATCCACTGTATTTTCTAAGTACAGCTGTGGTCATTGTTAGGTGAGGTTTTACCAGAGCTTTTTTTTTTATCATGCAATAGCTTGCGACTACAATATTATCCAGTGTTATTGGACCATTTAGCAAGGTACCTCTTCAGCTTTTTCTGAAATTCCAGCTTCCCACAACCACTCTCTTGTGCAGATCTTGTTGAGTTCTCCATCAATACTACACCTTTCACTTCATCCCTAATGGGCAGGTGTCCTTGGTAAGCCAGCCCAATCAGGAAAAAAAACACCATAGTAGGTTCTCTAGGGTAAAATAAAACTGACAGAACTCATCCATTTCCAGACTGTTGACCACAGCTGAACTACCCAAAGCTTTGGTCCTGGGCACATGATCATTGAACCTACAGTATTGCAAGGTGCTCACTTCATGGTAGATTTACATTGCACTTATTCTACTCCCAGAGTACCCACAGTGGACTATTTATTGTATTCATTGATGTATAGTTGTATTCATAGATCTATATTCATTGTGAGTAACTGTATGTTTGGTGATAAAAGCTGAAAATACTGTACTATACATACAACTTTATAGCAAAGATGACGGATAATACAGTTCACATTTTGTGATGATATAAACAAACAACCTGTCATATTTAAATATATGAATGAAGAACTGACACTGCTGCCTTAAAATTATACACTTTGCGTGAATGTATGTGTGTGTGTACTGATTTTGGTGGTTTACAAGGACAGTTTTTGTATGACATGAATATGACCTAGTTGTACTCTATAATGGTGGTTAATGAGGACATGTCTGAAGTCCTTGTAATTCAAGACCCTTCAAAATGGGGACTTTTGACATTCACATTTTGCCACAGATTTCCTGTAAGGGTTTATAGGTAGGGCATATAATAACTGGCTGTTTTTACAGTATAAAATACATTAAACCTATAAAGAAAAAACCCCTGTGTTTGTGTACTGGTTTTGCTATACTTATGAGGGCTCAATTGTCCTCACTTATATTTTTATATATTCACAATTGATATGTAATATGTAAATAACCCACTTGTGAGGTATACAGGACATTCATTCATTCATTTTTCTGCGGCTTAGTTTCTTATTTATCAGGGGTTGCCACAGTGGAATGACCCGCCAACTATTCTGGCATATGTTTTACGCAGCAGATGCCCTTCCAGCTGCAACCCAGTACTGGAAACACCCATACACTCTCCATATACACTCATACACTAAGGCCAATTTTGTTTAACCAAATCACCTATATAGCGTATGTCTATGGACTGTTGTGGAACATGTTTGGACATGTCCTGGGAAACTGGAGCAAAACCCACACGAACATGTGGAAAACTCCACACAGAAATGCCAATTGGCCTAGCCGGGACTTGAACCAGCGACCTTCTTACTGTGAGGCAACTGTGCTAACCACTGAGCCACCGTGCCGCCTGTATACAGGACATATATAATTAATCGGCATGTTTTGAAGCATATCTGTCTTCTTGAACTTTCTTACCCACGACAGAGGTGTGAGGTTCTTTTTGGATTCTTCATTTATTTTTACATCGAATGTTTCTCACTTCTGTCCGTCTTGTCACAATCCACTTTTATAACAACTTATTTGTTCCAGCTTGATGAATTATGCCTTTAGTTGGATTATTCTTATGGTTAAAAGCTTGTGTTCTCCCAAACTTGTGCAACTCATTAACTATAAAATTATAAATTATATAAAACTAAATTAAAGTGTTCCAACTTATGTATGCATCACAGATGGCATACTAGACGTTGGCATACATTAAGAATAAACAAACAAAAATTTACTGAAAAATATATGCAAATATAATTTAACCAGAATACATTAACACAAAAAATATGAGAATCAAATTGAATAACAAATTCTTAAATATGGACATTAGGACTTTTCACTGCTCAGTTTCATCCTCACTAATTAAAAATGTTTACAAACTGGCCAGTTTGTTTTAGTATCCAATGATTTGCACTTGTTTCTGTGAGGGTTGGGTTTAGGGTTAAGTCATAGACAGTATCATTAACCAGATATAAAACAATAGAAGTCTATGTAATGAACCTATAAGATAGGAAATCAAACCTCTGTGTGTGTTGTGTACTTGTTTTATATCCTATGGGGACCTAAACCTGAATACACAGACTCATGGGGACTTTGTGTCATTATGGAGACCAAAATCGAGGTTCCCATGGGTAAATATGCTTAGAAATAACACAGAATTAATTATTTTGAAAACATAAAAATGCAGATTGTTTTCTTTGAGGGTTGGTTTTAGGGGTAGGGAAAGGGTATGGGGTCGAGAATATACGGTTTTCATAGTAGCAACATCATTGCATCTATATGAGTCCCCGCCAGGATATAGGAACAAGTCTTTGTGTGTACAGGTATATGTGGTTTACAGGTAGTTGTATAATGACATGAATATGACTTAATTGTACTCTATTAAGGTGGTTTACAGGGTGACACTTTGTGTCCCTCTAATTCAAAACGCTTAAAAATCCTACTTAAAGTCTTTTGATATTCTGCCACAGGTTTCCTGTGAGGGTTGGGTTTATGGGTAGGGGTGGGGTAGGGCCATATCATAAGCGGTTTCTACTGTATAAAATACATTGCAGCTATGGAGTGTCCCTGTAAACCATGTATACAAGTATGTGTGTGTGTGTGAGAGAGAGAGAGAAAGAGAGAGAGAGAGAAGACACTGATGAGGTGCTGAGTGTCAAAGCAGAGCTCATTAATATTCACAACCCTTCCAAATAAGGTCAAAACCTTTTCCAGGTCAAAACCAAAATCAAGGTCAAAACCAAAATCTTTTCATTGTAATTTCTGGAGTTATAAATGAGCATGTAAAGCCATTTGTTGACATTTTTTGAACTTACCCAAGCCACATACCCAGAGTGCACCTTGATTTGATATCAATACTTTGACCTTCATTTGACATCTACACATTGATGCCCTTTTGACCACAAAAACAATGACACAAAAAGCATTATAAAAAACTTTTTTTATTCATCTGAAAGCTTAAATTACAAATTTACACTGGATTTTGTATCCTGGATATGCATGTAAACTACCTTAATGTCAAAATGACATCATATTGACATCTAACATCGGTGTCAAAAAATCAATTTGCATTTTTGATGTTTTTTTTTATGTTGTTTTAACATCAAGGTACCCGCTGTGAACTCTTATTATGTTAAATGCCAAACACTCATTAACCCCAAAATATATCAATACACAACAAACATTTTTTTCATATCATGATGATCACATCATCCGTGTAATATTAGACTCATTAGATCTGGGCCGGGTTCTTTATTTTAGTCTAGGGGGGGGTTGTGTTGCCGTACACATCTGGATATTACTATAATCCTCAACCTTCAGTAATCTCAACCTTTTCTTAGCACCGATGCCAGATGGAGGTTCCTGGGCTAGTCATTGCTTACACTGAACACAGCTGTAATTCACAATTTATAACAAAGTATATGTCTGGAAAACAGCTGTAAAACAAGCTACAAATTAAATTACCGGATCATTACTGGTGAAATAAACCATATGTTTTGTGTTTGGTAACATTGTGCGGTTTCAGAGAGCAATATGTGCTCCTTCCAAATGTCTTGGCTGATGTTTTTTTTTCTTTGCATAACTAACTACTGTGCACAGAAAACCGGCACAACCTGCTGCCTTGTCTTCAAGGACTGCACACTCCAAAAATATTTAGGCCTAGCAAATAAGAGTAATGTTGTCATGTTCACCAGCGATCAAGGACTTCAGAGATCGCTGGTGAACTACAATTCATCATGAACTACAAATCATCACGAACTACAATTCCCATCATTCCGCCACACACACCCGGTTTTCACTTCCACTGATCAAACACGCAGCTGCATCCCATCACTATTGATTGTTTTGACTATTTATACACCTTGCTCCCATTTGGTCATTGCTCAGTCGTTGTTGTTTTTGTATGGTATTGTTTGGTCTTGTTGTTTTTGCTTATGTTTTCTCACAGTTCCCAATCATAGTTTATTGTTTTGTTATTTTGATACTTTGTGTTCCTGGATGTCCTGTTTTAGCACGAGATCTTACCATTAAATTGCACTTGGATCCTACTCTTGTCCCGTCTGCAATACCTCCCAGTAACGTGACAGAACGACTGAGCCATTATGGATCCAGCAGATGGTGAGATAGTCAGACTCCGTCAGGGTAATCGCCCCGTTGAGCGTCACGTGACGGAGTTTTTGAACTTGGCTCTGAGAAGCAGCTACGATGATCTACTGTTGATGATGTTTTTTCAGGGAGGACTTTCAGACTCAGTTTGCTCCAGGATGCCAACTTTTGAGGAGGACTGGAGTCTGTATGAATTCATGGAATTTGCCCTTTTGTTGTCGGGCTCTCCCTTCGCTATCTCAGTTGTGGAGGAGGAGGAACCCCAGGAGGGCAGGAGGAGGAAAGCCAAACTCAAGCTCCGTGCCTATCCTCGACAGTCAAGTTCACGATTTTTTTTTTTCTGAGCCCCATGAATGGATGGCAGAGCTGTGCGACTCTCCAGTGCTGCTCGAGCAGCCGTCTGAGTCCCACGAAAAGCCGGAGGTGCCACTTGAGTCCCATGAAGGGCTGGCAGAGCCGTGTGACTCCCCAGTGCTGCCGGAGCAGCCGTCTGAGTCCCACGAAAAGCCGGAGGTGCCACTTGAGCCCCATGAAGGGATGGCAGAGCCGTGTGATTTCTTAGTGCTGCCGGAGCAGTTGTCTGAGTCCCACAAAAAGCTGTTTGAGGCTTGTGATTTCTTAGTGCCGCTGGGGTTCGATGAACTGCCAGAGGTTCCTGAACCAAAGTCTCCTGACCCGCTGGAGTTCGATGAACTGCCAGTGTTTCCTGAACCAAAGCTTCCTGACCCGCTGGGGTTGTATGAACTGCCAGTATTTCCTGAACCAAAGTCTCCTGACTCACTGGGGTTCGATGAACTGCCTGTGTTTCCTGAACCAAAGCTTCCTGACCCGCTGGGGTTGTATGAACTGCCAGTGTTTCCTGAACCAAAGTCTCCTGACCCGCTGGGGTTTGATGAACTGCCAGTACCTTCTGAACCAAAGCCTCCTGACTCACTGGGGTTCGGTGAACCGCCAGTA
>CAIGQV010016663.1:2347573-2359801 GCA_903798115.1 Danio jaintianensis | reverse complement strand
TAGATAGATAGATAGATAGATAGATAGATAGATAGATAGATAGATAGATAGAACACAAGGAAATGTGATTAAGATGAACACATTAATTATCAGCAACTAAAACAAGCCTTAAAGGGGCAGTTCACCTCAAAAATTAAATTTACTCAGAATTTACTCTCCCTCAAGTGGTTTAAAATCTTTGTGTTTCTTAATTCTTTTGAACATAGTAGAAGATATTTTGAAAACATCTGAAAACCTGTAACTTCCATTGACTTCCATTAACCACTGACTTCCATAGCAGGAAAAACAAATAATATAGAAGTCAATGGTTAGAGGTTTCTAACACTTCAACTCAAGAAAGAAAGTCATAAAGGTTTGAAACAAGTAAAGGGTGAGTAAATGATGACATCATTTTCATTTTTGGGGTGAACTATCCCTTTAAAACATTGTGTTCTTCTACCAGGCACTGCAAAACAACAGCCTGAAGTGAACAAATACAATTATTTATGTAATAGATGAGACAAATTCTTAAAAAAAAAAACAGTCTGCTTTGTTTTAAAGCCCTGTCTGTGATTAATTTTAGTAGACCGACTTTGACTTACTCCAAAGCTTTTTCCTGACACTTTGATTGAACTGTTCAATCTGTTCCTGTCTGGAAATGTAAGATCACCAAACCAGGCTACAATACAGAAAGAGAACACTGATTTAGTACAAGGTTTATTAAAAGACATGCATACAGTTTCTTATATACACTAACTGTTTCTTGCTTTAGAAAAATAGTGATAATAATAATTTATGTTACATTTTCTTGCAAACAACTGTTTCAATCTGTTTGTCATAAATGATTATCCCCATTATAGTGGTCAGCTTAATTTATGTTTATATTATATCCAGTCATAATCAAAATCAGACTTTATGTTGATCTCCCAAAATCAATGAACATATATTCTTTATTTGTTTCATATTTAATTGAAGGTGCAGAGTCATCTTAAGAACTATGCTTTTAATTTTGTTCTTTTAAAGGGGACGATGTAAAATAACTCTGTGATGTCCCTAGAGTGTGTGTGTGTGTGTGTGTGTGTGTGTGTGTGTGTGTGTGTGTGTGAAGTTTCAGCTCAAAATACCGCACAAATAATGTTTTATAACTCTCTGAAACTGACCCCTTTTAGGCTTTGATCCTAATTGTGGTGTTTTGGTGACTGCCGCTTTAAATTCAAATTAGATTGTGCTCTTTTCAAAAGAGGGAGGAGCTACAAATGCCTGTGTGTCAGCATAGTGGCAGATTCAATTCAATTCATCTTTATTTCTATAGCGCTTTTACAATGTAGATTGTGTCAAAGCAGCTTCATATAGAAGATTATAGTGAATTGAAATGGTGTCCGTTCAGTTTTTAGAGTTTCAGTTCAGTTCAGTTCAATGTGGTTTAATTTTCACTGCTGAGAGTCCAAACACTGAAGAGCAAATCCATCGATGCGCAGCTCTACAGGTCCCGAACCATGCAAGCCAGTGGCGAGGAACGAACTTCACCAATTTGCAAAAGTGAAGGAAAAAAAACCTCGAGAGAAACCAGGCTCAGTTGGGCACGACCATTTCTCCTATGGCCAAACGTCTTGTGTAGAGCTGCAGTCTAGGCGCCGGAGGCTGGAGAACGCTGGACGTCAGCGAAGACTCGTCTGTTACTGGGGTCTCACAGGAATCAGTCTTATGCTCTCCACTCCTCCATGACCACCACAGCAGCTGCTCAGGATACGGTCTGGTCCGGGATTATGGAAACCTTGGGGTCATCTCTTCACAGGTCTTGATTCAAAAACTTGATTCAAAAACAAGACTAATGTCCTATGCTAATGAGGAAGAGACTGTCACTAGTGGGCGGGGCTTTCCACTTTTGATGACACGTACAACAGGAGAATGTCAATCAAAGTGTTTCTGCAGACTGATTTTATCAAGTGTGATTATAAAAAATATAATTAATAAATCTTTACCATTAGAAGCTGGTTATATTCACAGACTGCTGCCACACGACTGCGTTTAAACCGTTTATAAAAGTCATTTTTGCATAATATGTCCCCTTTAAGAGACTCACTATCACAGAATCATGTGCATATTTGATAAATTGCTTATCCTCTTGTGAACTACAACAATCATTTGTCTACATACTATACTACAAAGGTGACAAACGTGAACATATGGAGAACAATATGTGTTTAAACGCTGACATTAATTTACTGTAACTTTAAATTAAATAATCTAGGAACCATCCAGCAACGTTTAAATCAATATAAAAGCAAAATGTTAATACCTCTCACTCTACTGATCGATTGATTGATATATGTGTATTTTTGTATGTGGAAATACAGTATATTGTTTTATTTGTCTTAGCCCATGTATAACAACATATTTACCTGTTTAACTGAGTTTGGAAGCTTTGGGGGAGTTAAAATGTAAAAAACAAAAATGTAATTTCATGCTCCTTTTTCTACAATAAAAATATGTTTTAAAAAAACGTGAGATATTATCATTTCTGCTGGAAAATGGACAAATAAGTGTCTGATGCTCTATTTCTCTAAATCAGAGAAGCCCAAAGTAGGGCCTGCGGGCCTAAGTTGGCCCATTGTAACCTTTGATTTGGCCCACCATCTCATCTGAGAAGAGAGTGAGAATGATGGTTAGGGTGAATGCCTTTTAAAAAGATTGTCATTTCTAATTTGACGTAACGTTTTTTGGTTTGTTTGTTTTATTGCTGAGCTACAAAAAAAGCAAACTGAAATGAAATGTTTCAATTAAATGTTGTAAATGAATCTGATGTTTTAAAGTGTAAATACTGTCACTCAATGGATAGAGGACTAGGCAGAAGACATCGGTGAGCAAGTCAAGGCAAAAACTAGTGTAATGCTGTTATAAATGAGATTGTTTTGTTTTTACTGTAATAAGTTAAATGTAAAAAAAATACTGTATTAGTTAATATAAAGCAATGTTTTCTAGTTATTTTTAATATTATTCAATAAATTAGGAAATTACCCATGTCAACTATATTTACCTTTGGCCCACTAGTGTCAATCAAGTTAGATTTTTGGCTCTTCATAAGAAAAAGTTTGGGCACCCCTGCTCTAGATGTTCATAAGCAGAGTTGATAGATCAAGATAATATCATCTTCCACACCTCCTGGTAAATTGTCATGGCTCAAGACTACTCTCAATCTACTGTACTAACTTTTTTTTATATTGCGTTTTAAAAGATTTTTTGTTCTGTTTTCTGTTTTATTTGATGTAATATGTTTCCCCAACATATTAATTTGGGTGTACTAATGTTTTTGACTGTGATCTTCGGTTTATTTATTATTATTATATATATATTTTTTTGTTAGATTAGTTCCAGTTTTGACTTTAGTACTGACTAATCTAATGTATGTGTACAGTCGTGACCAAAAGTTTTGAGAATGACATAAATATTGGAAATTGGAAAAGTTGCTGCTTAAGTTTTTATAATAGCAATTTGCATATACTCCAGAATGTTATGAAGAGTGATCAGATGAATTGCATAGTCCTTCTTTGCCATGAAAATTAACTTAATCCTGAAAAATACTTTCCACTGCATTTCATTGCTGTCATTAAAGGACCTGCTGAGATCATTTCAGTAATCGTCTTGTTAACTCAGGTGAGAATGTTGACGAGCACAAGGCTGGAGATTGTTATGTCAGGCTGATTGGGTTAGAATGGCAGACTTGACATGTTAAAAGGAGGATGATGCTTGAAATCATTGTTCTTACATTGTTAACCATGGTGACCTGCAAAGAAACGCGTGCAGCCATCATTGCGTTGCATAAAAATGGCTTCACAGGCAAGGATATTGTGGCTACTAAGATTGCACCTAAATCAACAATTTATAGGATCATCAAGAACTTCAAGGAAAGAGGTTCAATTCTTGTTAAGAAGGCTTCAGGGTGTCCAAGAAAGTCCAGCAAGCACCAGGATTGTCTCCTAAAGAGGATTCAGCTGCGGGATTGGAGTGCTACCAGTGCAGAGCTTGCTCAGGAATGGCAGCAGGCAGGTGTGAGCGCATCTGCACGCACAGTGAGGCGAAGACTTTTGGAAGATGGCCTGGTGTCAAGAAGGGCAGCAAAGAAGCCACTTCTCTCCAAAAAAAACATCAGGGACAGATTGATCTTCTGCAAAAAGTATGGCGAATGGACTGCTGAGGATTGGGGCAAAGTCATATTCTCCGATGAAGCCCCTTTCTGATTGTTTGGGGCATCTGGAAAAAGGCTTGTCCGGAGAAGAAAAGGTGAGCGCTACCATCAGTCCTGTGTCATGCCAACAGTAAAGCATCCTGAGACCATTCATGTGTGGGGTTGCTTCTCATCCAAGGGAGTGGGCTCACTCACAATTTTGCCCAAAAACACAGCCATGAATAAAGAATGATACAAAAACACCCTCCAACAGCAACTTCTTCCAACAATCCAACAACAGTTTGGTGAAGAACAATGCATTTTCCAGCACGATGGAGCACCGTGCCATAGGGCAAAAGTGATATCTAAGTGGCTCGGGGACCAAACCGTTGAAATTTTGGGTCCATGGCCTGGAAACTCCCCAGATCTTAATCCCATTGAGAACTTGTGGTCAATCCTCAAGAGGCGGGTGGACAAACAAAAACCCACTAATTCTGACAATCTCCAAGAAGTGATTATGAAAGAATGGGTTGCTATCAGTCAGGATTTGGCCCAGGAGTTGATTGAGAGCATGCCCAGTCGAATTGCAGAGGTCCTGAAAAAGAAGGGCCTACACTGCAAATACTGACTCTTTGCATAAATGTCATGTAATTGTCGATAAAAGCCTTTGAAACGTATGAAGTGCTTGTAATTATATTTCAGTACATCACAGAAACAACTGAAACAAAGATCTAAAAGCAGTTTAGCAGCAAACTTTGTGAAAACTAATTTTTGTGTCATTCTCAAAACTTTTGGCCACGACTGTATATACAGTTGGTCATAATTATTTGCCCTCCTGAATTATTAGCCCCCTGTAAAAAAAATGTTTCCCCAATTTCAGATTTTTTTCAACACATTTCTTAACATAATAGTTTTAATAACTCATTTCTAATAACTGATCTCTTTTTATTTTTGCCATGATGACAGCACATAATATTTTAGATGGCGCCGCATGAAGTCAATTAAGCCTGCTGTCATATCGTGTGTGACCCCATCTTGTGCATCATTTACATATTATCGCAACACCACAAAAACAAAGACACAACATCAAGCCATGTACTCTGAACAGCACAGCGATCTACCGATGTGTAAAGTCATGTAGTGTAAACTAGACATAAAGAAGTTGTTAATCCACTACCTTGAATTCGGGAAACATTTATCACAACATTGTTTACTTCCCGAACAATCTCTCGTACTTTGGCAGATCAGCCGTGAGTTACGATGTTGTTTGAGAAACATACCCCTGGATAGTTGTTTTGGGTGTTTAGATCGACAAATTGCATTTTACGAATAAAAGCAACTCTATTTTGGCATAAGCTGTTGTCTTTGTTGAAGCCTTTGAGGAAAACTCTGGTAAATCAGTAAATCATACACTGTGGAACTGTTGAGGGATCATTGTTCAGCTTTGAAAACAAAGACTTAAGAACATTAAATAGAATAAATGCATAAATTAGAAGATACAAAACCATTATCCGAATGTTTTGATGGCTTATTGAGCCCTGCTGATCTGGAATCAGCATCAAACCCTCCTGACACTGGGGAAACATCCGTCTTTAAACTCGGAGAGAACAAGGACATTTCTGGGAGAAAAACACAGACGAACAGATCTCTTTGAAGAAGATACAGGAGAAATGTATACCAGCCTACAATATCAGATACACTGTTCAAGAAGGGTGCACAAAAATAGCCTTGTGTTAACCAAAACCTCAGAAATCTGCTATGCCAAATGTATTTATTGTATTCCGGTTAAAACCTTACATTTAATATTAACCAATTAGTCTAGAAAGGGGAAAACGAGAGGTGTCTGGCTGTAGACCTGGTGCAGATCAAGCTGAGACGAGCATACCTAACCCCGCCCCTAACCCTACCCTTCACAATGACGTCACTATTTCCTTTGAGAATGCATGTGTGAGATAGTGTCTCAGATTGCGCATGCAAGGCTGTAGTAAGGTATGGGAAAAACATGCACACAGAAAAAAAAAGTTCTTTAAAAGTCTTCAAGTACTTATCATATTGTCTTTTCTAATGGGTTCGTTATTGTCGTCATTACATCATGTTTAAAATAGTTTTTAGAAGCAAAGATGCGTTCGGTGTTAATGAGGCCTAAGACAATTTTGAGGTTTTTATTGAGTTTCTCCTTTTAGCGATAATTCATGGACAACTGTCAACAAGGCTGTTATGATGCCAAATAAGGATGAGGAGCAGTTGCAGATTGCTGGAGAACTAAAAACCGGCAACTGAACTGAACTACAACTCCCAGAACTCTTTGCACTCATCACTCCTGCCACAGCTGACAGTCATTTGGACAGACACACACAGCTGAAACTCATGATCATTGATTATCTGGACTATTTAAGCATTCACTTTCTCATACACATTGCTGAGTCTTGTTTTACCCCATGTAGCATTACAAAGCGTTTTTCCTAGTCCAGTCTGGATTACCCTCATTACACCGTTTGTTCCTGTTTGATCATTGCCTGGCTGAATATTCTTATTAATAAACTGCACGTGGATCCTCAACTCCGTTGTCAGAGTCCCTACATTATATATATTCATTCATTCATTCATTTTCTTTTCGGCTTAATCCCTTTATTAATCTGGGGTCGCCACAGCGGAATGAACCGCCAATTTATCCAGCATATGTTTTATGCAGCGGATGCCCTTCCAGCTGCAACCCATCACTGGGAAACATCCATACACACTCATTCACACACATACTCTACGGACAATTTAGCCAACCCAATTCACCTATACCACATGTTTTTGGACTTGTGGGGGAAACCGGAGCACCCGGAGGAAACCCACGCAAACACGGGGAGAACATGCAAACTCCACACAGAAACGCCAACTGACCCAGCCGAGGCTCGAACCAGCGACCTTCTTGCTGTGAGGCGAACGTGCTACCCACTGCGCCACCGTGATGCCCATTATATATATATATATATATATATATATATATATATATATAGTATATATATAACAGTTCTGTCTGGTTCTCGAATCTGATTGGCTGATAGCTGTCAGAACTCGTACAGCCTCCTCTATTTTCAAACTAGTACAGTTGATCAAAACATTATAAAATTGGTGAGTGACATTCTAAGTCGATCTCTTTTTTATGTTGCAGTGCTGTATTTATAGCATAGTAATTGTAGTGTATTGAGTGTGAGATAAGACTCACATATCAGGAATGTATGTATTTTGTGTTGGCCACTCTTTGTATAACCCTGAGTTACTTCTTGGTTGGCCATCTGTTTGTTTCTAATGAGTTTCCTGTTTTCGTTACTGCAGACTAGTTCAGTAAACAGAAAGAGAGAAGAAATGCCCGAATGTGTTTAGCGTTTTTCCTTATCCCAAACACAACAGTAGTCTGGCAGCGTTTGCGCTGCTTTGGCTTTTTCTGGGTTAATTATTGAGATCTCCCGATTGCAACAGAGAAATACTGAGAAATCTCTGTAGACTGATGGCATTTCATGCCGTTCAGCCTTATAATCTTAAAATGTCAGCAAAATAACTGTTGTGTCATCACTTTAGATATTACGCTAGAGAATCATTCAAATACTAGCTCTAAAGTGACGTTGGTGAATTAGCAGCGGGTTCTGCTGTTCTGACGTCCGCTGCAGATGTGAATGAATGGCAGAACAAAGTAGTTCCTCTTACAGGGTTTAAGGGTTTTTAGACTCTCCGTGTTTGATTTTCTTTTTTATAAACACGATTATGCCTTCAAACTGTTGTATAAACGCAATATCACATGAGTAACAGTGCAATATGGCTGTATATCATCACTGGTGGGACACTAAGGTGCCTCCCACCAGTGCCGATATGCGGCCATATCACACTGCTACTCGTGTGATATTGCTCATATATATACGATCCTGGATATATTGCTCATATATCCACAATACTGACATTTCTGTACCAATTTCCCACTAACATTTAAGTCTTTGCGACTTTAAAACACTCCAGTGTCCTTGTATCTGTGTTTGCACTCGGTCAACAGTGGTGAAGTGTGGTGAAGTGATGACCTTCACGGCCAATCACAGTAATTTTTGTGGAGCACGTGAACACAATCAGCGCTCAACGGTGCTTAAATGTTAGCGGGAAATGGATGTCCCTATGTTATTTATATATTATACCAACACACACACTGAAATCTGCAGTGTAGATCTCCAGGAACAGGGTTGTGCACCCCTGATGTAGAGTTAATGCTTAACTAATGATTAATTAACTATTTGCTAATGCTTAATAAATGATTCATAGTGTGCATTTATTATAAAGTGTTACCGACAAACGTACATCTCCATCTTACTCCAGCTAAACAGCTTTGAACAGGACTCAAAACTCATCTTCTCAAATGCAAACTTCCCGGGAAGACTGGAACACACAGCGGACGCGGCCTAACTTGCATTTAACCTGGAATATTGTTTGTAAAATGTCCATAACCCACCTATATTTGAACACAACAGTCTCGCAGTATCACGACCTCTGTGGAAGAGGTTGAAAAACTCGGAGGCGAGAGTCTGTCGACAGCGGGCCTTTCTGAAAGCAGACCCTGAGCCTGTGCCACATTGTTAAAATAGCTGAAAAGTGTCACACGTATAGGCCTCATTATTGTGTTGCTGGAGAGGAAGAATGCATTAACACTGACACGCTGTCACAGTCTCTATAGCCCTCCATACGGCAGGAAAAAAAACATCAGTGTGTTCACTGCAGGGCAGCGCTGCCTCGACAAGGAGGATGACGCTTCTGCAGGACGAGCCCAGACTAATGAGACACAAACACACACACACACACACAAACACAAACACACTCACACACGCTTTCTATCCTTCACATTCCCTGGACTCAGTAAAGCATTCGTCTGTTGCAAAATCCGAGAGTTACTGTCAGCTTCAGAATGGAGGCAGGGTATTTTAGGGATATTTTCCACATGCAATCATCCAACGCTTGTTTTATAGACACTAAACTACAGAAATCAGACATGCGTCATATATGTGGAGCATATATTTGTGACAAATGTGCTTAAACTATGTAATGACTGTGTAATAATTGTTTAATAGTATAGTCCAATATTTAAGATGACATACTATTTTCCCTACCTCCTACTGTACTATAATAACTGTGTAGTAACTGTAGAATAGTAAAGGCCAAGGTTTAAGATTATGTACTATTTACCCTACCCCTAACCATGCTGTAATGCTATAACTGTGTAATAACTGTATAATAACTGTGCAATCATTGTTTAATAGTAAAACCCATCTTTTAAAATTATGTACTATTAACCCTTACTCTACCCCTAACTGTGCTGTAACTGTATAATAACAACTGTGTAATTTAAATGTTAATACATAATATTAATACATAATCTTAAATGTTGGCCTTTACTATTATAGTTATTAGAGTTATTATATAGTTATCATACAGTTATTACAGTTATTATACAGTTATTACACAGTTATTATACAGTTATTACACAGTTGTTATTATACAGTTACAGCACAGTTAGGGGTAGGGTAAGGGTTAATAGTACATATTTTTTTAAAGTTGGCCTTTACTATTAAACAGTTATTACGGAGTTATTATAATAACCCTGTAGTAACTGTATAATAACTGTGCGATAAATGTGTAATAACTGTATAATAACTGTGCAATAATTGTTTGATAGTAAAGGCCAACATTTAAGATTATGTACTATTAACCCTTACTCTACCCCTAACTGTGCTGTAACTGTATAATAACAACTGTGTTATAACTGTATAATAGCTGTGTAATAACTGTGCAATAACTGTGTAATAATTGTTTAATAGTAAAGGCCAACATTAAGATTGTGTACTACTAACCCTTACTCTACCCCAATACTTAAACGCCTATACTATTATACAGTTAGTGCAGAGTTATTATAATAACTATGTAATAACTATGTAATAACTGTATAATAACTGTATAATAACTGTGTAATAACTGTGCAATAATTGTTTAATAGTAAAGGCCAACTCTCCCCTTAACTGTGCTGTAACTGTATAATAACAACTGTGTAATTAAAATTTTTATACATAATAATAATACATAATCTTAAATGTTGGCATTTACACAGTTATTATACTGTTATTACAGTCATTATACAGTTATTACACAGTTATTATACTGTTATTACAATTATTATACAGTTATTACACGGTTGTTATACAGTTACAGCACAGTCAGGGGTACATCTATCTATCTATCTATCTATCTATCTATCTATCTATCTATCTATCTCTCCATCTTTCTGTCTATCTATCTATCTATCTATCTCTGTAGATTTATTTTATTTTACCTTTTTCATTTTATTTAATTTCATCTTACTTTTATTTTACGGAATATTCTGTATTTCAATGTTTCCATGTCTTTAGTATCTCTCTACCTTCTCCTTCTTTTTGCACACTAAAATAATTTCAGTTCAAATCAATATCGTCCATTCACTCACACATGAACCGATCATTTGTTAGCTTTTATCTCTGCCGAGTCCTGAGCATTTCGCAGTATTGACTGGTTGACTGAATATTATCCCTCACTTGAAGCCATCATCCTTCTCATTCTACTGTCCGTCGAGAAACATTTCAGCAGAGAATTGCAGGACGGCAAATGTTTTAACACAATCCAGAGCAGATGCGAGCAGGGCGATGCGTCAAAACAAAACGCCCCCATTATTATCAATGCAGCTACACTGTGAAAGAAAAGAAGAGAGAGAGAGAGAGAGAGAGAGAGAGAGAGAAAAAAACTGATGCAGCAAACACTTACAAATGACATTATTCTAGTCTGTCTGAGTTAAAGCTATTTATTGAATTAATTTATTATATTGACTAATTTACACTACGTGACAAAAGTCTTATTGTCAATCCCAGTTGTAAAAGCAACAAATAATAACTTGACTCATTTGAAAAAGTGGCAGAAGGTCGATTTTTCCAATGAATCATCTTCTGAACTGCATCCCAGTCATCACAAATACTGCAGAAGACCTACTGGAACCCGCATGGACCCAAGATTCTCACAGAAATCAGTCAAGTTTGGTGAAGGAAAAATCATGGTTTGGGGCTACATTCAGTATGGGGGCGTGCGAGAGATCTGCAGAGTGGATGGCAACATCAACAGCCTGAGGTATCAAGACATCTGTGCTGCCCATTACATTACAAACCACAGGAGAGGGCAAATTCTTCAGCAGGATAGCGCTCCTTCTCATACTTCAGCCTCCACATCAAAGTTCCTGAAAGCAAAGAAGGTCAAGGTGCTCCAGGATTGGCCAGACCAGTCACCAGACATGAACATTATTGAGCATGTCTGGGGTAAGATGAAGGAGGAGGCATTGAAAATGAATCCAAAGAATCTTGATGAACTCTGGGAGTCCTGCAAGAACGCTTTCTTTGCCATTCCAGATGACTTTATTAATCAGTGATTTGAGTCATTGCAGAGATGTATGGATGCAGTCCTCCAAGCTCATGGGAGTCATACACAATATTCATTCTTTTTCCACTGCACCATGACTTTATATTCTATACTGGACATTATTTCTGTTCAGTGACAAAGTCAGACCTTACTGTCCTGATTAAATCATTAAAAATCAAGGCATGATCATATTTTATTTTGGTAAAATAAGTGTAATCTAGAGGTCTTTGCCTTTCATATAAGACACTTCTGATACCAAATGATCAACTAGAAGTTAAGTTATTATTTGTTGTTCCTAAAACTTGGATAGGCGACAAGACCTTTGTCAGGTAATTTAATATAATTTAATAGCTATTATTCTTTATGTCTTTTTATTTCTGAGGGTGCATACGGTCTAGAAATACTTAAATCATTTTAAATGATTCAAAATAATCCTTAATCTGCTTAACACCAGTGGATTTAAATAAAGTAAGATTTGATTTTAGCAGATTATACTTGTACTTTACTGTCAGTAAAATATATATAAAGCCTTGAGCTCGCAGCTTATTGGTCCATAACATTACGCAATTTTGATGCTTTCACACACACACACACACACACACACACACACACACACACACACACAC
>CAIGQV010016663.1:2312785-2322851 GCA_903798115.1 Danio jaintianensis | reverse complement strand
TATATATATATATATATATATATATATATATATATATTATACTACAATACACCACAGTTCACCGTAGTAAAAAACTAAAGTAGTATTTATTCATTCATTCATTCATTTTCCTTTTGGCTTAGTCCCTTTATTAATCTGGGGTCGCCACAGCGCAATGAACCTCCAACTTATCCAGCATATGTTTTACGCAGCGGATGCCCTTCCAGCTGCAGCCCAGCACTGGGAAACACCCATACACACTCATTCACGCACACACTACGGACAATTTAGCTTACCCAATTCACCTATAGTGCATGTGTTTGGACTGTGCAACCGGAGCACCCGGAGGAAACCCACGCCAACACGGGGAGAACACGCAAACTCCACACAGAAATGCCAACTGACCCAGCCGCAGCTCGAACCAGCAACCTTCTTGCTGTGAAGTGATCATGCTACCCACTGCGCCACCACTCCGCCAATACTATAATATATACAGTATAATACACTTTGTAGTATGGGTCAAAAACGCTATAGTACTATAATTACTTACTATAGTATTTTTCATGTCGGGAAGGTTTTCAGTTTTGAAAATAGGTTTCAAGTGCAAAGGATTCCACACTGTAAAAAATTATATGACAAAATGTCATGACAACAAATGTTTAAATGTTATTGTAACTTATTTGAATAAGTTACGCAGGTTTCAAAATAGTTTTTTAAGTTATACAAAGTTTAACTTCATATTTTTAGTCAGTTTAATTGAGATGACTAGAAAATTTCATTCATTCATTCATTTTCTTTTCGGCTTAGTCCCTTTATTTATCAGGGGTCGCCACAGCAGAATGAACCACCAACTTATATATGTTATGCAGCATATGTTTCACACAGCAGATGCCCTTCCAGCCACAACCCAACACTGGGAAACACCCATACACTCTTGCATTCACACACATACACTACTGCCAATCTAGCTTATTCAATTCACCTATAGCGCATGTCTTTGGACTGTGGGGGAAACCGGAGCACCTAGAGGAAACCCACGCCAACACGGGGAGAACATGCAAACTCCACACAGAAATGCCAACTGACCCAGCCGGGACTCGAACCAGCGACCTTCTTGCTGTGAGGCAATCGTGCTACCCACAGCACCACTGTGACGCCCTGAAAATTTAATTTGATTGAACTAAAAAAAAAAAGTAAGTTTGCAGTGCACTATAAATGTTGGATTAAGTACTAAAGAATGTCCAGCAACTCTGTTTTTAACCTGATTAGGGCCTATTGCATAAATATAGACACTATATTAATAACACTGGCTCTTAAATGGGCTAAATGTAAGACATTTTATGAATTGCTTTTCATTGCCAATGCGTGAACAGCTTGTAATGGAAAATAAATAAATAAATAAATAAATAAATAAATAAATAAACAGATTTCTGACTAACTTTAGATTAGATCAGTGTTTCTCAACCACGTTCCTGAAGGACCACCAGCACTGCATGCTTTGGATGTCTTCTTTGTCTGTCACTCCCATTACAGGTCTTTCAGTCTCTGCTAGTGAGCTGATGATCTGAATCAGGTGTGTTTGGTTAAGGAGACCGGAAAATGTGCAGAGCTGGTGGTCCTCCAGGAACGTGGTTGAGAAACACTGGATTAGATGATTAGTCAAAGTCATGTTTGCATCCAGTCACGGCATTTATAAAAGCTTAAACCTCTAACTTAGATCCTCAAATATTGAGAAAACCCTTCTGTTCTACAAAACTCTCATGATCTTTATACAAAATGGAAATCTATTGAAGCCTGACAGTAATTGCGCTGGAATTTATTGTCAGCCATGGTAACTTTGTTTACACAAGCGCTGCTTTTATTGCCATGCGGCGATGCTGTAAATGAGGTTAAATAACCTCTCTGAGAGAGTTTACCATGCTGACTGTCCAAAAACACTGAAGCACAACATATTCTCACTCTCTGTACAAGTACTAAAGCTAAAGCTGTGTTTAAGTCAGTTTAAAAGGCCAAAAGTGAAAAAAAAACACTTGTAGTTTTACAATGTAGCATTAAAATTAACATGCACAATAAGCATTTTATCCCATTATTAAGTGTATTTACAAATAAAACAGCTAATTTAAATATTAAAGTATAATATGCAAAAATCTGTAAAATATTATACAGATAGTTATTACTATAAAATAGAATATTCAATTACAAATCGATATACAAGTGAATAATTATGTCATCCAAACAGATAATGGGTTTACCACACACTGTAACAGAAGGATGCTGGACAGCGGAGTTGAGGATCCACGTGCAGTTTATTAAACAGAGAATGGTCAGGCAGGCAACGGTCAAATGGGTACAAAATAAGGATGGCTTGTGTGAAACTGATGTTTCGACACAGTGTTGAGATCCCGAAGCATGATCCAAAACACCCAGGTCACGTGACTAAGGTGATTTGAAACACCCAGGTCACGTGACTGAAGCGAATCAAAGCATCGGTCACTTCAGAAGCGTTTGAGACCTGGCGAATCTGTGTTTGACTGTCAGGGTCAGAAAGCCTCTATCTCATGTAGCCCAGTGGATCATTCGTGTGCACAGAATACCTGTGCTGAAAATGACCCGAGTTCAAATCCCGACTTACAAAGACTCTGAAAATAAAGTCGATGTATTTTATTAATGTTACCCTTTTATGACCAAAACAAGACATATTTATTCACAAAGTGTTCATTCGGATGTCAGACCAATGTTAAAACAAAACACGTTACAAGAACAGAGCATTTAAAAACTAACATCTATAGCTGCATCACCGTGGATTCGAACCCATTATCTCTGCATGCTAGTCTGGAACTCTCACTGCTCCACTAAATCACTTGAAACCTCATCTCTACAACGTGGGGTTTAATACCTCAATTTGCTCAACTGTTTCTTCGCTGAAGCTGTTCCAGAGCAATACATAAAAAATGAGCACTAGGTGTCACTGTAGAGACGGGTTTCGAAACGTTTCGAAGCTTCGACACATTTGCTTCGACTGTTTCAGTGTTTCATGAAGCCTCGCTTTACCCATCACTAGTACAAACAGTATCATATGGGTAATCCAGAAGCGTAGTCAAAGTCGGCAAACAACATACACGAGAAAACAAGGCTAGGATCAAACACAGAAAGACTTAGACAAAAAAACGCTTCGTGGTGTTACAAATAAACAGTGAACAAGACTCAGCAAAGTGTGTGAGAATGAGGTCTATAAATAGTCCAAGTAATGAGTCAATCATGAGCTTCATCTGTGTGTGTGTGTGTGTGTGTGTGTGTGTGTGTGTGCGTGCGTGCGTGCGTGCGTGCGTGTGTGTGTGCGTGCGTGTGTGGGTGTGGGTGTGTGTGTGTGTCTGTGTGTGTGTGTCAGTGTCTGAATGATTGTCAGCTGTGGCAGAAGTGATGAGTGCAAAGACTTCTGGGAGTTGTAGTTCATATGAGTGCAACGTGTAGTTCTCCAGCGATCTGCACAGGCGAGTTGATCGTGACAGACGCGCACACACACACACGCGCGCGCGCGCGCACAGAGAAATAAATAAAATTTACTTTAAACACTGTAAAACAAAGTGTATCTAAATTTAAAATATGTAAAACACCTGACAGTATAAAGACAATATTTTTATGTATAATATATAATTAATTAAAATATATAATTAATAACTGCTGATGCTTCAGACTCAAGCTTTCTTTCTTTCTTCCTTCCTTTCTTTCTTTCTTTCTTTCTTTTCTCAACAAAACTAACATTCTTGGATTCAATACAAGCCGATTTGCACATTTTTCTGGTGGTTTGTTTTGGCACAAGCCTTCTCTTTTTAGTGGAGTGTGGTCATGGCCAACCTTAAGCTAATTATTATTTGTCTGAATATTTTTTGGCTCTTTTTTTTAAGTAGTTAAAAGTAGTTAAGTAGTTTATTCTTAGTTACTTTGTCAAATTGCAAGTCATAGGTTATGTCCAGCTCTGGAAAGCTTACATGTAAACTAAATAGTTTGCAGATTTACAAGTTACCTTATATCAAATCAAATCACTTTTATCGTCATGTGTGCTATGAAGAGTGAAAAGCTTAGGTGCTGGCTCCAGACAGTGCAAAATACAATGACTTACTACAAAACAATATACTATTAACAATGTTGAAAATAAAACACACATACACTTACCGGCCACTTTATTAGGTACGCCTGTCCAACTGCTCGTTAACACAAATTTCTAATCAGCCAATCACATGGCAGCAACTCAGTTTTCTCATTTCTGCTGCGATATTCGGATGGTAGGGTCAGAATTTGGCATCAACACCATGAAAGCATGGATCCATCCTGCCTTGTATCAATGGTTCAGGCTGCTGGTGGTGGTGTAATGGTGTGGGGGATATTTTCTTGGCACACTTTGAGCCCATTAGTACCAATTGAGCATCTTGTCAACGCCACAGACTACCTGAGTATTGTTGCTAACCATGTCCACCCCTTTATGACACAGTGTACCCATATGGCTACTTCCAGCAGGATAACGCACCATGTCATAAAGCGCGAATCATCTCAGACTGGTTTTTTGGACATGACAATGAGTTCACTGTACTCAAATGGCCTCCACAGTCACCAGATATCAATCCAATAGAGCACCTTTGGGATGTGGTGGCAATAAGCGTGTGTACATCCAGCACAAAAAACAACAGAGTTACAAGTAAAACACACAAAACACAACAAAGTTTGCAGGGAACTCGCAACACGGTGGCCATGCTCGGCACCATCTTGGATCAAAAAATGTGAGAAATGTTAGAAGTAGGGTAAATATTTATATTACTTCATGAAATATTAATTACGTTTTGGAATTTCTAACAGATGTCAATTATATTCAAGGATTTAAACCATAGAGATAGAACAGATATAGGCCAAGTCAAATATTCAAATGTCAGTTTTATATCATATGTTTATGTAAATATGTTTATATTTTTAGAATGTGGACAAATCTTAAAGTTATGCAATAAGTTTATGTTTGCGAGTGCCTTCAGGTGCTAAAATGGCTGACAGCTTGTCCTGCGATACTTGTAATTTAAAAAATACATCATTCATTCGTTCATTTTCCTTCGGCTTAGTCTCTGATTTATCAGAGGTCTCCACAGCGGAATGAACCACCAACTTTTCCAGCATATATTTTAAGCAGCGGATGCCCTTCCAGCCACAACCCAGTACTGGGAAACACCCATACACACACATTCACACACACTCATACACCAATTTAGTTTACCCAATTCACCTATAGCGCATGTCTTTGGACTGTGGGGGAAATCGGTGCACCCAGAGGAAACCCACGCCAACACGGGGAGAACATGCAAACTCCACACAGAAACGCCAACTGGCCCAGCCGGAACTCGAACCAGCGACCTTTTTGCTATGAGGCAACAGTGCTAACCACTGAGCCACCGTGCTCAAAGGTGTTTAGGAACAAAACATTCATTCATTCATTTTCCTTCAGCTTAGTCCGTTATTTATCAGAGGTCGGATGCCCTTCTTGTAATAATAACCTGCTTTATTGTTATTATTTTACAATACTGCAGGTGACATCAAAACAGGCCAAGCTATTAAAACGATTGCATTAATTAGTTATTATTATTATTAATTAATATCTATCAACATATCATACCTTTTAACAGAGACTTTGTACACTTTTTTAATCATTAGCATGTTCATAAGTAATACTGTAATTGTGTTTTGGTACATTTACTTTTGCAATTAAATTATGTAACATCATTTCAAGTAAATAATTTCTCTCCAACACTGGTCATGTGACTTACAAATAGCAGAAACGTTCCATATATTATACAAACAGCTTTTTTACTCAAATATCTTGGAGTTTTTTTGTTTTTGTTTTTTATCTCATGAGAGAGTACATCATTTAAATAATAATTATAATAATATATATATATTTCTTTAAGAAAAAGTACAATTCACTTCTTGTTTTAATTATTAGTGTTATGATTATTATATTTTTATTATTTTATTATTATGATTATTATTATTATTTATTAAAACGATAACATCAAATGTCTATGATATTATTTATTTTAATTAAATCTTTACATAGCTTGGACAGAAAACACTGGCATTTAATAGTGCCTTGGAAATATATTAAAATATCTAGTCTAAAAACTACTACTAATTATGTATGTATTTATTTATAAAAAAATATATATATATATTAAAAAAGCCAGGTGGCACATCAAAAATAGGCCAAACAATTTATCTAATTTAAAAAGTTAATTATTAGCTAATAGCATTCAACATATCATAGCTTTTTAAAACAGTGTACTGTAATTGTATTCTGGTACATAAATATTGTAATTACATTCCATAACAACCATATTCTCCAACACTGATCATGTGAGCTCCAATTAGCAGAAATGCTCTGTTTAAAATACAAACAGCTTCCTCTAGTGCATTCATATGCCACGGAGTTTTTAGAGTACATCATTTGAAAAATATATATAAATATATTTAGCAAAAATACAATTCATTTCTTGGAGTAAAAGTTTTTTTAATGAGCAAAAAATGATGTGCACCGAATGTGAGCTTTGATGACAAAACCCAGAACAAATGAAGCTCTTCGGAGAGCTTTCAGCAGGCCTGTGTAGATTAATCAGTCCGGGTTTAGCTTCCCCGCGCTCATTCATCATCCGCCACAGAGTCGCCATGCTTTCCTAAGTGTGATAAATCCACGGCGCTCCACTTTCACCAAACATTGTTTTTATCACCATCGCCGGGTTTTTCCCTCCGGTGCTGTCCTGGACCGCTGGAGGAGGCATTTCTGTTAGGATGTCTGACTGAGGCCCGGTCCACACGAACACGGGTATTTTCAAAACTGCACCTTTTTTTATGCGGTTTCGCTGTTTGTCCTCACAAAAATGGAGTATCGGGTGACTGAAACTTTCTGAAAACTCTGGCCAGGGTAAAGATTTTCAGGCCATGTCCACACATATTAGTTTTCACCGCTCTGTCCACATGAAAACGCATTGTGATGCATGTTAAGGGCACGCCGAACCAACAGGGGGCGATAGTGACACTTATGCTGGGTTCACACCAAACGTGGAATTAAGTATTTGCATGAGTAAATTACATACAAGTCAATGCAAACGTGAGAACAGAGAGGCGGAATACCGTCCTGTGGTCGAACGATGCAAAATATGCAATACTGTTGTCTCGAACGTGCAAATTTGCCTCATTCGCACGTTCCATGTTCGGTGTGAACCCAACCATGCTGGACAAACAATGAAATCACGTAGAAAAAAAGTGCGGTTTTGAAAATACCTGTGTTTGTGTGGACAGGACCTCAGAAACTGTGGGTACAGTGTGTATACAGTGTGCTGTTTTCTCCTTTCTGATTGGCCAACATGGCTGGGTTCACACCAATTCGTAAGACGCGAATGAGGCAAATTCCGTATGTTTGTGCCACCGCGGGGCGGTAATTCACCTCTCTTCTCACATTTACATTAACTTGTATGCAATTTATTCATGAAAATACTTAAAGTACACATGAAATCAAAACTAACCATATTGATTTAGTTAGCTCACATTGCTAGTTTTGTGGTCAACAGTTCATCTGTGCATGTCATTAAGAGAAAAAAAAAAGTTTGACCATTGAAATTGAAATCTCAAAATCTTGTTTGTTTTCAGTTTAATTCTCAGATTACGTCTGTCTGAGGTAGTGGGCATGGCTAGCATATTTAACCACACCCCTCCAGCTGTCAGTTTTGACAACAAACAGAAATGGTGAGCAGGAGGAGTCTGTTAGGTTGTAATAACTCTCCCCAAACCCTTTTTCCCTTTTGCCTACTTTATCCATCCAATCAGGTTGCAGTAGAAAAAACAAGCCACGCCCACTGTTTTTTCATTTAATATTCCGTTTCTCTAGGAACTGCGTCACAATACGAAAAAGAAAACGGTCGCAGCTTCCGGTTCATGCAGACTTTAATTCCGCGTTTGGTGTGGACCCAGCAAAAAAGGCTTTTATCGCCACCTGAATATTTTTCTCCATTTCTCAGTGAATATAGGCAATGTATTTTGGTGCATTTGAACAAAACAGATTTATTAAACAGATATATTTATTAAAATAATATTTTAGTCATCAAACATATTGAGATATTGAAAGATAATACAATTAAATTCAAGCAAAATATTGCAAAAAAAATTACAAGCTATGAAATTTGAACATTTTCAATTTTTTTGCTTCTCTTGATTTCTCCTCATTTTTAAATTCATTCATTCATTCATTCATTTTCTTTTCGGCTTAGTCCCTTTATTAATCTGGGGTCGCCACAGCAGAATGAACCGCCAACTTATCCAGCATATGTTTTTACGCAGCGGATGCCCTTCCAGCTGCAACCCATCACTGGGAAACACACTCATTCACTACGGACAATTTAGCCTACCCAATTCACCTATACCACATGTTTTTGGACTGTGGGGGAAACCGGAGCACCCGGAGGAAACCCACGCGAACACGGGGAGAACATGCAAACTCCACACAGAAACGCCAACTGACCCAGCCGAGGCTCGAACCAGCGACCTTCTTGCTGTGAGGCGAACGTGCTACCCACTGCGCCACCGTGACGCCTCATTTTTAAATTTGTATTTAATATTTTTCTATAACATCTAAATTTGGCTGTACTAGTTTTTGGATCGCTATCGGAAGTTATTTTGTCAGATAAGCTCCAGATTTGGCTTCAGTACTGACTAATCTAATGTATATGCACAAATATAATATTGTATAGCTTCCTATTAAAAGATAGATTTGTAAGGGCTGTACTTATATATGCTGAGCACTGTATATATTTAGAAGAACTGCATTCTAAAATAGCTAAGTGTAACTGTTTATGTAAAGCTATACACATATAGCTGTGAGTTATTCATATTTTGTATGTTTTTTTGATTGATGGTGAAACTCAAGAATGTGTTCAGAAGGCCTATTTTCTCTTGCCTTTGAATTTTTAGACATCAACTAAACCTCCAACTAAAATGGAATATTGAGTAGGGGGTGGGGCTTTATTTTTGCATATCATTCCCTTGTAGCAAACTAACGGTAAGAGGGGCGTGGCTAAGCATATTGTGTCTGATGCATCAAAGCCATTGACTTCCATAGTAGGAACAAAAAATGCAATGGAAGTCAGTGGCTGCTTTTCTCCAAACATTGTTCAGAATGTCTTGTTCAACAGAAGAAAGAAATTCATAAAAGTTTTGAACCACCATGATAAATTCTCATTTTGAGGTGAACTGGCTCTTTAATTATGTCTTATTTAAATATATATAATAAAAAAATACCTTTTCACAAATCTACCAAAATGGCCTAAAATATATTTGAATATTGTAAATATATTTTAGCAAATACATATTTTAGGACTTTTTTTGTATTTTTGGAAACATTAAAAAAATCAATTTAGCTTATATTATGATTGAACAGGTTTACTGACAGTGATGTGGACAGAACTGACAGGACGGACTGACCTGCTGTGCCTTATACTGGTAGTCTTAAAGAAGCATGTGTGTGTGTGTGTGTGTGTGTGTGTGTGTGTGTGTGTGTGTGTGTGTACGGTGGAGGTGTGTGTGTGTGTGTGTGTGTGTGTGTGTGTGTGTGTGTGTGTGTGTGTGTGTGTGTGGTTTTCTGAACTGAGCTTGACTAACTGTGGGGAAAAGGCTGTCCGTGCTCCTGCCTGAGCTGAATATGGAGCAGTGCTGCTGGCCAGACTCCCAGATCATGGGCAAATTGTGTAAGACCTGGAGGATCTTCCCTGTGGTGCCAGCTGATGCCTCTCGGCTTGCCTTCAAATATTTGCATCATCAGGTCATCGGCGTCAGTAGATAAATACCCGTAAAAATGATGACAACAACACACTCAGTTTTCAACTAAGCAAAGCAGAGCAATTCCATGCAAATGTCAACCTTGCCATGAAAAAAAAATGTTTTCACCAAAATAGCGAAACAGGTTGTTTGAGCCAAAATGGCGTCACACTTTATTTCAAACTCCGGACCTGAAATATGACTAGCTGAAAAATAAATGTGACACCATTTTGGCTCACACAACCTG
>CAIGQV010016663.1:2292773-2312775 GCA_903798115.1 Danio jaintianensis | reverse complement strand
TCATTTTGACTCCAACAACCTGTTGGAGCCAAAATGGCATCACATCTCTTTTTTTTTTCAAACTCCGGACCTGAAATATGACCAGCTGAAAAAAAAGACGCTATTTTAGTTGTTTGAGCCAAAACAGCGTCACCCCTTTTTTTCAGCTAGTCATATTTCAGCTCTGGAGTGTCATGCAGAGGTAATATGATTTTCTATGCTGTATCTTTGCCTTGTTAAGCTGAAGGCGAGGTCTGTAAAGTGTCCTCGTTTGGAGTTTTCTTAAGGGCCTTTTTGTCTCCTGCCCAGAACATGGAAAGGATTGTTGAGATCTAGCGTGATGCCTTACATCGGAAACAAATTTCCCCTGTTAGAGAGCCAAATCAATTATTCATGAAGTTTGCATGAGTTTTGAGAATGAGTACAGCGGTGAAGGAGAGGAAATGGCTTTATGGATTGTGTTGATTGATAGTTTTTTTTTGGCATACAAACACTGAGTGGATTCCTTTCTGAAAGAACAACAGCATTTGACCACACTGTAACTGAGTATTTCATCAATTATGCAAATATTTGACCTCGTTGTATGCTAGAAAATACTGTAAAATCACTTTGAAATATGGGTAAACTGCTGAACGTACTGTAAAAAATGCTGGGTTCCACACAATTGAACAAAAAAAGAGTTAAGTTAACTTATTATTATTATTATTATTTTTCAAGTGGATTGAACATAAAACAATTAAGTTGTCCCCAAAACAACTCAAGAATTGGGTTGTTTCAGCTCATTTTAAATAAGTAGTTTGAACAAACAAGTCATTGTTTGAGTGTATTTGTAATTCCAATGGTTGAACAAATATATGTAAACAGCCATTTTTGCAATATTTTTAAATAAACGTTGCATATATGACATCTATTTTGTATAATCCAAATATGATCTTGTATGTCATATTGGAAGTGGCCTTTTATTAAAATCACTTTATCTAAAAATGTTGTATTTCTGTTTTTTAGATTTGAACCACACTTCTTTTTCACACGGCACATAAAATTCAACAAAACAATTGAGTTTTCTTAATCATCCATCGACTGAAATATCAGTCATTTTCAGCTTTAGGCAATAAAACTCCAACGTCTGAAACCACTGAACCATTGAAAATGCGATAAGATTCAATCGATCAGAAAAGCTCTTTCATCTCACGCTCCACTGTAAAAAAAAAAAACACCAACTACTATAAAACGCATCTTCATCTAGTAAATCAGAAACATGGCAGCATACATGATCAAATTCGGCTATCACAGTCAATACTGCTCACGTGAACTGGGCTCAGATTATATGGCTAACTCATCTGTAATGATTTACGCCACGTTAAAAATGATTTAAAAAACCTTTTTGGAGCTCCGTTGGGAAATTCAGTGCTTCCTTCAAGCTGTTCTCAGGGCCATTCGGGACACTGATAAAACCAGGGATGAAGAGCATCATCAAGTAGCACATGATGCATTATGACACATTGATATACTCTCGCTCGCCTAATAAATATAGATGCATTGTCCTCTCATGTGTTTGAAGATTTTTTTCATTGACTGAAATGCCATCCGTACCCTTCATTATGACTCTTGACCTAGAAAGGTCATATGTTCAGATGCGTCTTTATTAGGGGTGTAATGATACACTGAAGTCATGGTTCTGTACGTACGTTTTGGGGTCACAGTTTAATGCTGGTTCGGTACAACAGGAATAATCAACAAATCTCTTTTTTTCCCTTTATTTTGAACAGGCAGAAGCGTTTTGCCACAATCAGCAACAGAAATGACACACAAAGTCATAAGACATTAATATTAGGTTAGATTTAGGTCGCCAGCATCCAAGGACAATGCTATTTTGATGTCCAATAATGACGTGAAATGACGTTGATATTTGGTTGATTTTAGGTTGTGTTGCCAACATCTTAAACCAACGTCATATTGACGTCAAATACTGACATTTATATGTCAGGTATGACAACCAAAATCGGGGTCTGATAAGCGTCATATTGGTAACATCCACACAGCGTCAAGCTGTAACATCATTTGATGTTTTGTTGTTTTTAAGTTACTTTGGAAAGTAACCAAAATGCAACATCTGGGGCCTCATTTATAAAGACTTGCGTAGAAATCATTGATCTTGATTTTATCTAAGAACTTTTCTGATTTGATCGTAAGAGCGATTCAGAGAAAACGAACGTAAGCACGAAATCCATGTGTACACCAGTCATTCGGTTATAAATTACAAATGATAGTGGAATTGTGTGCAGCTGAATGTTCCGCCGTCGAAATGTCCCTGCTTAATTAATTAACATATAAAATGAGCTCATTCCTAAAGCAAAAACTCAACAATGGCAAGTAAAAAGGAGCGCAAGAAATCAAATTATAGTGAGGCTGAAATTGACGTTTTGTTGATGGAGCTACAGATGCGGGGAAAGGTGTTATTTGGAAGTTTGTCTGGTGGTGTCACTACCAAGTCAAAGTATGTGGCCTGGCAAGCGGTTACCCAGGCTGTAAATGAGGTTGGGGGAAAACAAAGGACCCTGCCAGAGGTGAAGAAAAAATGGGCTGATCTGAAATTCCTTGCCCATGCGTTGAACTATCTGCAATACCAGGCATTACCACAAGGAAACGGTCGTACGCCAAGCTGGAATCTGACGTGGAGATAAGTACTTTTCCACGTCAAAGACGGTTTTTATAAATCTGTACTTTGACGTGGATTTGATCGTACGAACACTCTAAGATCAAATCAGTGCGTAAGAAAGTTTTATAAATGAGGCCCCTGATGTTGGGTACACATTGACGTCGGCCTGATGTTGGGTTCTGACGTCAACTTGATTTTCATTTCTACCCAAAACGCAACGTCTCACGTCGTTGGGGCACAACGTCAATCTGACGTTATGTTGATGTCCTGTGCCTGCTGGTTTAATTATATAAATTTAGAATTAGGAGACTGTATATTAAACTTTCAAAGTTTGAGCCCAATCCTCTCCTAAAATACCAGAAAAGCAGACATTGTGCATCAGTGTTCATTTTGGCAGCAAATTTTGATTTAGTTTTTGTCTTATTACTAAAATGGCATTTTGTTTCAGTCATATTTTTGTCTTCTGAATAATTGTAGTCTCATTTCAGTCGACAAAAAGTCAGCACATTTTAGTCTAGTTTTAGTCAATGAAAAATTGACATTAATTGGCAGTAAGATTATTATTAATTAACCTTACGATCAATCTACTCTGTCCAAAACTACATTATTTTCCCCATATTAGATGTTTCTTCTCATTTAAGACTTATCTGTACATTTAATGCTTGTCAGAGTACTGTATGCCTGACCAATAACAACTAAACAAAAATGAAACTAAGAAAAGTTGTGATCTACCATTACAAAAAACATGAAACTTGCAGAGCTACTGTGCCAGTCACATGTCTGAAAACTACGAACGCGCTCTCTGTGATCCATTTATCCAAAGAATGAACAGTGCAATGTGACAAATTGTAAAAACTTTTAATCTTTTTTTTTACTACATTTTAGTCTCATTCTCGACAACGAAATTGCATTTTGATGTAGTCACTGTTAGTATCTAATGATACCCATGTTGTCCAGTCTTTGTCTTGTCTTAGTCTTAGATCGTCAACAAATCTATTTTGTCCTTAATTTTGTTAAATACTAAATTAACACTGTTGTGCATAAACTCAAAACAGAGTTCCACAGCAGTGGACCAATCAGAAGAACTTTAAGGTGGGAAAGGGGTTGTGCACTTCTGTTTACAGTAACAAGTTGGCATGACAGCGGCAACATGGTGGAACCATTTCTGAGTGCTGCGTTGCTCAGCAGAAATGGCTGCTGAGTTGTTGCACTCCTTGTGTTTTTTTCTGCCTAATTCAAGTAATTGGTACATCTAGATTGACTGTATTCGCTATCAGATTGCATGAACTGAACTGTGACCTCAGTAGCATGACGGTTTGAGACAAATACATACACTGTTACATCTCTAGGGCTCTATTTTAATACTTTAAGTGGTAATACATCTCTAAAACCACGCAGGTGGACAAATCTAAACAAAGATTATAAATATGATAATTCATATAATAAATATTACTAATAATAATAATAACACTAAACAAATGTAAATTGTCATGAATAAACTGGCTACAACAGCAGGATTCCATCAAACCCCCCTGAGGTGAAGAAGGCATGGGAGGAGGTAGAGTTTTTTATATTTATGTGGAAAATTATATATGTTTTTTTACATTTAAATTCTTTAATTGTTCATATTTAAAGATATTTGTGTACTGCTGTACATCCCTGTGTGTGTAATAAGCAATAAGAAAGTGAATTTTGGACCTGCATAGGCACATATCCCTAACGCGCTCTTTAAATAACAAATAAAAAATAGCAATGCGCCTTAACACACCTCCCTTAACACACGTGCACAGAAACAGGTGCAAATCCATTGGCTATTTAAACAAAGTGGCACAAAACGTGAAATTGATAATTACCTGGCACCGCATTGAGCAGGGTGTATGGCAGGGTCACTAGTGTCTTTAGATTGGCCTCAATGCCAGTATAACCTGGCCAGCTTTCTCCATTCTTCTGACCCACTTTAAGATGTTGTTGTTTACTCAAACTGATCATGCATTTTTCATGGTCACCACTGGGAGAGCAGCCAAGGGATATGGCAGCCATTAGGAATTCAAATCAGGTGCGGTGGTGGCATAAAGAGAGGGAAATTTACATCCCATCATACTGTACTTTAACCAGCCCAGACTGCACAAGCCTCCAGGTCAGCCGGAAAAGAAAAAAAAAAAAAAGAAGATTTTTCTGGGAAGGGCCTGTTTAATATGCAAGAAGCTACCAAGAGTTTCATCCAAGAATTAGCAGGCAGGAAGTTGCATAAAGCTTTCCCATGCATGCTTAAACAAGCAGATGTTGATCTGGCTAGCAGCGACGGATGTATTTTGGGGCATGCGAGTTTGTTAGCTGCATGACTGGCTTCCAAGGCCGGATGCTTTGTATGCTTGTGAAACCTGTGGTTTTGCTCCAAAAAATGTACTAGGATGTCAGTCAGTGTTGTGCACGTTGCCTCCAGCCTGCGCAGAAGCATTCACTGCAGACTCATTACAACCCACCCGCTGGAGAGGAGAAACACTCTACGAAATCTTGGAGGAAATACAGGCTCCGTACGCGAGTGAGTCTTCAAAGAGAGCACGTGACGTGGAACCTCATAAGTGACCAATTTTGAAGCTGTAACTCTACACCAGAGTCAGCAGCTTTGTGAAACAGCGCTTTGGGGAGGACAGTCCTTAACAGAGCATTTGACTGTATGACGTAATATTTTAAAGATAACTCTGAATGTTGCTCGGATTTGTGGCTTTTACGGGAACGTGATCAGTGAACATCCTGTCAGATCAGTGAACATCCTGTCAGACCTTCGTTCATCTTCTGAACACAAAGTAAGATATTTTATATGAATTTTGAGAGCTCCCTCATCCTCCATATACAGTAACTGTCCGAGATGTGCAAAGTCCAGAAAAACCCCCAAACAACTTTAAACTAACACTTTAAAGGATCACAAGCTACATTTCTTGTTTATTTTGTTCTCTGAGGTCATGACTTTTACATTAAATTCATCAGAATTTAGAAATAATAGTCCATTTCCTGTCAATTTTGACACTTTTGTTGGAGCAATTTGTTATTGTAAATAGACATGGTGGATTGTAGAATCAAAAATAAACACCCACTGATATGATTGGCTGATAGTTTTGTATGTATGTATGTATATGAACAAAAATCATTCCTAAAACTGCAGATATAGGGACCATAAAAAAGCAGCATTTACTTTGTTGAAGTTGAAGTTTGACTTTTTATTTCCGACAGCCTTGTCATAATGAAAATATCTGGGATTTGGAATGTTCATAAAATTCATTCATTCATTTTCTTTTCGGCTTAGTCCCTTTATTAATCTGGGGTTGCCACAGCGGAATGAACCGCCAACTTATCCAGCATATGTTTTATGCCGCAGATGCCCTTCCAGCTGCAACCCAACACTGGGAAAGATGTAAAAATTAATAAAAGGAAATTGTGTTTGTCATATTGACTTTTTCCACATCGATGAACAGCCAATCAGAATGATCTCTCTCACCAAGAGTGTTGCGAAGGTACAATTACGGGGGAAAAACATATGATATTGTGGGTTGCATTTTTTGGGCTACTTTCATAACCTGCCACAGCCACCAAAATTTTGCTTTCTCGCGAATACAAAATTAAAACTGGATAGTTTCTTATGCCTCGTTTCCACTTAATTTTGTATTCACCTTCAACAGGCTTGTGTCTCCACTGCCAAAGGGTACCAATGGTACCCTTTTGGTGGGCATGGTGTTCGACAGAAAGTTGCAGTCGACGTCATTCTCGCTTGAAGTTCATATATCATATGAGAAACACTTCTTACTGAACAAATGCTTTATATACAAAAACACTTATGTATAAATAAATGTTTATTACTAACCTTTCTATGAACAGGATTTGATTATAGCAGCAGATCAATGATAATGCGAAATAGCCTACTGTAACGCCTGCGATTATATAAAATACAAAAATAAATAAATAAAACATTTATGAACTCATACAGAGCCTCACAGTCTCGGAAATGTTACCAATTACAAATAAAAAAAAAACCAAAACTTACATTTAGACTTTATTTGGGTTCATAAATGATATGAAACATATACAGTCAGTACAAACCTCTCATCTTGATTCTTCACCAGCACATGTAACATCTTGTTAAAAAGTAATTCAGTCATTCCGAGTTCATAATAGTCCAAAAGGCAATGATAATAGTTAAACATGGCAGTTTGTTCATGTTTTAGGTTGCTGAAAGAATCATTTGCTCCTTTGTTTTTTTGGGCTTCTCCTTTGTTTTTTCGTTCTTCACTCTCGCGTTTGTCCGTTTCTGAAAGGATCGGATGTCAGAAGCACTTCAATAATCACGCGCACGTTATTACTATCAGCTCAAGAAGTTTGTTATTTCAAATATAGACGCGAGGCGAGCGATTGCGAGCTCTCTGGAGAAAGTGAAACCACTTGCGTTTTAGATGGCCTTGTAAACAAGGATTTATGCCTTCTTGGATTTATGACGGTTTGTTTGAGCTCGGGTCGACCATGGCTTGTTATTATATGTATATATTATTACGATGTAATGTCTCGGCTGTGTATTTAAAAATGGCGCTTCCTATGTTTACATTCTCCTGGCTTGTGCAGGAGCTAGTGACGTTTCTCTGTAAACCAATAGCGTTCAGCTGCGCGTCTAGCTATGCCTATGGCTAAATGCATAAATTAGTCCAATCTCACAAGTATATTTTTGCACGATCAGCTCATGCCCCAGTTATATTGTGTCCTAAAGCTTAAAGCTTCAATCGGCACACTCTTAAAATAGTTACATTTTCCTTTGAGATTGCATGAAGTATGTTCTGGATGGATACTTGAGTCCATTTCCTATACTATAAATACCTATCAGCACCAAGTCTTAAAGGGGGAAACATGCAGTAATGATCTGTTCTGAGGTCATCTCAAGGTAGAAATACATCTACAGTATCTCAGAAGTACTCTTGGGGATAGGAGGGATGCTGGATGATTGGGGGAAGGGTGCATGTTTCAGGAGGATGTGGAGGAAACATGATATGTCCAGTATTGGCTTTGCTGTTTGTTAGTTAGCCCAGGATAACACACTAGCATTCAACATTTTGGAATTAGTCAAACATGTTCACATTTATAAATACTTTCATTACTGTATTAGGTAGACCGTCTTTGTATGGTGCACTATGCCTCCACAACTTTATTTATAAAGATACTGGAAAGATTCATTTGATATTTTGGTCCTTATTGATCTCATTTGCATTATGCAGATGCTGCAGATTTGCTGGCTGCACATTAATGAGGCAAATCTTACATTCCAGCAGTTTCTAAAAGCGCTCTATTGGATTGAGATCTGATGCCTGTTAAGGCTATTTGAGTATTGTGAACTCATTGTCAAGGGGCCTAAAAATGTGGCAGAAAAATATCCCTTATCGTATTACATCAGACTGAAGCACTGTCCAGATGGATCGATGCTTTCTTGTTGTTTACACCAAATTCTGACCCTACCACCTGAATGTCACAGCGGATATCGAAATTCATTGGATCAGGCAACCTTTTTTCTATTGTTCAGTTTTGTTGAGCTATAGTCACATTTCTTTCCCATTCTGATGAACTTCGGCATTTCTTCTTGACTAGGTCTACCACATCCATAAATGTATTGAGTTACTGAAATGTGATTAGCTCATTAGATGTTTGTGTCAACAGCCAGTTGTACCGTACAAGCGTATAACGTGTGTGTTTAAAATTTCCAGTTTATGCAAAAAAGTAGTTTCTTTTATACACTCACCGGCCACTTTATTAGGTTCACCTGTCCAACTGCTCTTTATTGCATTTTTCTAATCAGCCAATCACGTGACAGCAATTCATGGTCAAGACGATCTGCTGCAGTTGCAGGGGACGAAAGGTGATTTAAGTGACTTTGAACGTGGCATGGTTGTTGGTGCCAGACGGGCTGGTCTGAGTATTCCAGAAACTGCTGATCTACTGAGATTTTCACGCACAACCACTTCTTGGGTTTACAGAGAATGGTCCGAAAAAGAGAAAATATCCAGTGAAGAATGGCCAGACTGGTTCGAGCTGATAACTCAAATAACCACTCGTTACAACTGAGGTATGCAGAAGAGCATCTCTGAATGCACAACACGTCCAACCTTGAGGCGGATGGGCTACAGCAGCAGAAGACCACACCGGGTGCCACTCCTGTCAGCTAAGAACAGGAAACTGAGGCTACAATTCGGACAGACTCACCAAAATTGGACAATAGAAGATTGGAAAAACGTTGCCTGGTCTGATGAGTCTCGATTTCTGCTGCGACATTCGGATGGTAGGGTCAGAATTTGGCGTCAAAACCATGAAAGCATGCATCCATGCTGTCTTGTATCAATGGTTCAGGCTGCTGTTGGTGGTGTAATGGTGTGGGGGATATTTTCTTGGCACACTTTGGGCCCATTAGTACCAACTGAGTATCGTGTCAATGCCACAGCCTACCTGAGTATTGTTGCTGACCATGTCCATCCCTTTATGACCACAGTGTACCCATCTTCTGATGGCTACTTCCAGCAGGATAACGCGCCATGTCATAAAGCGCGAATCATCTCAGACTGGTTTCTTGAACATGACAATGAGTTCACTGTACTCAAATGGCCTCCACAGTCACCAGATATCAATCCAATAGAGCACCTTTGGGATGTGGTGAGATTTGCATCATAGATGTGCAGCCAACAAATCTGCAGCAACTGCGTGATGCTATCATGTCAATATGGACCAAAATCTCTGAGGAATATTTCCAGTACCTTGTTGAATCTATGCCACGAAGGATTAAGGCAGTTCTGAAGGCAAAAGGGGGTCCAACCCGGTACTAGTAAGGTGTACCTACTGAAGTGGCCGGTGAGTGTACGTTTATATGCATTTTCCATTCATTTTCATTAAACTGGAATGATATACAACAACATAGAGTAGCCGTAGCTTGACATTTGAGCTAGGATAGGCCAGATGCTGTAGATGTAGGTTAGATTTTATAAGCTCAATCTAGACTGTATATTAATATATTTGTAAAGCCAGGGTTATAAAAGCATATCATGAACTATTATTAGGCTATCTGTCATTTTATTTATGGATATATACTCCCAGAAATAAAGGTACAAAACCCATCACTGGGGTGGTACCTTTTCAAAACCTTACAAGGGTACATATGTACTTTAAAGGTGCAAATTAATACCTAAAAAATACAAATGTGTACCTCATAGTACTATCAAGATACGAAAGTGTACCCTAAAGGTACAAAATTGTGCTTTTAAGGTACCAATGTGCACATTTAAGGTACAAAATTGTACCCTTTGAAAAGATACCACCCCAGTGACCCCAGGTTTTGTACCTTGAAAGTGTACAAGTCCAGTTTTGTCAAGTTTACCATGTAGCTTAATGACAACTTTACAGTAAAAAGGAGCATTGTATTACTGCATATGTATCAAATGATACAAAATACAACACATTTGATTCGTTGTTTAACTTATTGACAAACTTTTTAAACCATTAATAGAGGTGACGATAACAGTTGACATTTTCCACCATTTTGTACTTTAGCTCAAGATGCTAACCTCAAACCAGATACAACATAGCGTGTCTAAAACTGAGTTTTAAGAATTTTCATCATGTTGTTTTTTCTTTGAAACTTACTTAAATATCAGAGTAACAAGCTGACAAATAATTAATCTGCTATTGATATATCCTAAAGATCACATACTATATCAAGATAACTCTAAAAAATAATGTTTGTACAGGTATGTGTATTTAGGGAATTTGAAAACTCCCACTATACCTATATTTGACTGTCTCTACCTCCTGAGTAATACATTTAGCATCAGTTATCAGGAAATGATTGTTACATTAAGGTCTTAGTTCTTGACAAATTAATAAAATGTTTATCGATGCAAAATGTTCTGGCAACTCGTGATTCATCCATACACAGTATACTGTATGTATATAGTGTACATTATGGGAAGATTTCAACTCACACTTTCTGTATCACTTCCCAGAGGTGGAACTGGCTTGTAGGTCAGTTTTCTCTGACACTTAAGCACATCCCACAGGAGCTCTGCAGGGTTTAAATCTGGCAATAGTGCAGGCTAGTCCATCAAAAAAAAAAAACAGTATGCTGGCTATCAGCTTCTTCCCCACATAGGTTTTGCATAACTCAGAAGTACGCTTTGGATCTTTGTACTGCTGCATGATGAAATCTGAACCAATCGAGCGCTGACCACAGGGAACTGCATGACGTTGTGATCGTGTTCCTTGCACTCTCTATCAATCCCCCAGCTCTCCACCAGCAAAGCAGCCCATATACCGTTGCACTTCATTCATGCTTGACAGAAAGCATCAAAGATCCTTTCATTGGCTCCATGCATCACATGCGCTCTCTTCCTTGACCTGAACGACTCAAACACATCTGTCCACTCATCTGTCTGTTGTCGGCCAGTAACCATCCAATGCTTGTGCTTTTTTTGCTTCTTTATCTTTTCTTTTAGTATTCTAGTTTCAGATTTTTAGAAGTCCAGCATCCTAGAGCATCGTGTGATTCAGCAGGTTTTGGGGTTTCTGATTGATTGCTTGATTGATTGGTTTGTTGGTTGATTAATTTACTCTACTGCAGGTTTAAAGTGACAGTTAGCCCAAAAATGTAAATGACTGTAATAATATTATTATAGTAATAATAATACTCAACAACTATGATGACAGACTTTGGTTGAAGGATTTTAGAAATGACCAAAACAACATTTCAGATGTTTTACAATGTGCTCGCTCTGCTGGTTTGTTCATTAATGCTATCGTATTGTGTCCATTTTTACCACATTTCTTGTTTCAGATTTTCAAACCAAGTCCAGCATCTTAAAGCATCTTGTGGTTCAGCAGTTTTTTTTTATTTTGTTACAAAACTGCCCACTCCCCCTGTACGAATATGTATGAAACCAATCAATCAATCAATAAATTAATCAATCAATCAACCAACCAACCAATCAGTCAATCAACCAGTTAATCAATCAACCAACCAATCAGCCAATCAATCAAACAGCAAACCAATCAACCAGTCACCCAATTAATCAACTAATAATTCACTCAACCAATCAATTAACCAATCACCTAACCAATCAATCAATCAACCAACAAACCAATCAATCAGTCAACTAGTCAATCAGTCTATCAATCAACCAACAAACCAATCAATCAAGCAATCAGTCAACCAACAAACCAATCAATCAACCAACCAACAAACCAATCAATTAGTCAGCCAACCAACCAACCAACCAATAAATCAATCAATCAACCAATCAATTAACCAACAAACCAATCAATTAGTCAACCAATCAATAAATCAATCAATCAACCAACCAATCAATCAACCTAACAACAAACCAATCAATAGGTCAGTCAACCAACAAACCAATCAATCAACCAATCAGTCAATCAACCAACCAACCAACCACTTTATCAAACAATCAATCAACCAACCAATCAGTCAATCAATCAACCAACTAACAATCAATCAACCAACCAACAAACAATCAACCAATCAATCAATCAATCAACAAACCAGTCAGGCAGTAAGTCAACCAACAAACCAATCAATCAATCAACCAACCAATCAGTTAATCAATCAACTAACAAACTGATCAATCAAACAATAAATCAGTCAGTCAATAAATCAATCAATCAATAAATCAATGAAACTCATAGAAAAAAATATCTATATATTTTTTTCTTTTTACATTTCCCTCGTAGCCGACCGCCATTTTAAAATAATTGATGAAGGACGAGCTATAAAGAGTTTATCATAAGATATCTAAGATCCTTGTAAGTGTAAAAGAAATAATGAATCATACATTTCCAGCAATAGCGAGTTGCAACATAAGTGCCTCGGGTATCCAATCTTGCAGAATAATTAGTCATTTCTCTCATAAACGTGAAATCAACGGTCTGTTGAGTCTTGTGACTTACGTTCTACTTAAAAGTTCAGTTCTACCTCAACTTTAATGTGGAGAATACATGCTGGATGTTTTGCTTGAGCCAGTTTAAGCTAATCTCTGCTGCAGGTTTAAAGAGACAGTTCACCCAAAAATGAAAATTACTGAAGGTAATAATAATAATAATAATAATAATAATAATAAATGATAATAATAATACTCAACAACTATGATGACAGACTTTGGTTGAAAGATTTTAGAAATGACCAAAACAACATTTCAGATGTTTTACAATGTGCTCGCTCTGCTGGTTTGTCCATTAATGCTATCCTATTGTGTCAATTTTTAACGCATTTCTAGTTTCAGATCTCTAGTCCAGCATCTTAAAGCATCTTGTGGTTCAGCAGGTTTTTTGGATTTTGTTACAAAACTGTCCACTCCCCCTGTATGAATATGTATGAAACCAATCAATCAATCAATCAATCAATCAATCAATCAATCAATCAATCAATCAATCAATCAACTAGTCAATCAGTCAAACAAACAACAAACCAATCAATCAGTCAACCAACCAACTAGTCAATCAACCAATCAGTCAATCAACCAGTCAATCAATCAACCAACCAACCAATCAGTCAATCAATCAAACAACAACTGATCCACTGTGATGACAGCCTTTGGCTGAGGGATTTTAGAATGAGTGAATCAACTCTCTAAGAAATGCTGGGTTATTTAAACCCAAATCGGCTAAAATATGGACTAAACCAAACATTGGGTTAAATATGGTCCTATTAATTTAATAAAAAAATTAAAGAAACGTAGCATTTTATAAAGTGAACATTTTAGATGTTTTACAATCTGCTTGCTCCCCTGGTTTGTCCATTAATGCCATCCAATCACGCTCAATTTTGTTATCACCTGATCTGTGAAAACAAAATCATATGACTTTTTTTTAAAGCACATACTTGAATTTATTCAATAAATGTGTTTCCATTATTGTTTATGTGCCTTTTCTCTTATCGGATAAAAAGTTTATCCTACTCAGTTGTGCGCATACATCTTTTATGTTCATTTTCAAAATGTATGCGTATCTTGCCATTACATTAGGCATGTTTTATGCGCATTTTCAAATTGTGCATAAAAATAGGTGGATGAAAACATAGCTATTGATATCCATAGTAGAAAAAAATTACTATGGAAGGCAATGGGTGGCAGCTACCAGCAAAATATCTGAACAAGTAAAAAATGAGTGAATAATGGCAGACTTTTCCTTTTTTTTTGTGAACTATCCCTTTAACATGGATCCAAGACTTTTTACCAGTTTTCACAATTCATCACTTACTTCAACTTGCAATCTGATTTACTCTTGGTATGATGTGATTTTTCATTAACATACCAGCCAGCTTTATGAGAAACCGCAACATAATACCTGGTTTAAGTTGAATTATAAGATGCTGTGATGCTGTGAAAGTCGCAAAAGTGAATAATATCAAGCTTGTGTATCCAGAAGTGCTAGAATTCAGTCACGGATTTACTGGAAAAATGTGGCAAAAAAAATAATTCAGAAAAATCTAATTACCAATACAACAGTCTCCTAGAAGAGTCCATTCACTGAATGATTTTTGATTATGCTTCCTTCTAAATTGTGTTCTGTACGATTGTTCGTGGAAACTGTCACATCATACCTTGATGTGATTTTCATATTGAGTTTATTCTGCAGCAGTGTGATGTAGTCGTATGCCTATATGGCTCCCTTTCACATTCTGGTCATACACTCACCGGCCACTCTATTGGGTACACCTGTCCAACTGCTTGTTAACACAAATTTCTAATCAGCCAGCAGCAACTCAATGCATTTAGGCATGTAGACATGGTCAAGACGATCTGCTGCAGTTCAAACCGAGAATCAGAATGGGGAAGAAAGGTGATTTAAGTGACTTTGAACGTGGCATGGTTATTGGTGCCAGACGGGCTGGTCTGAGTATTTCAGAAACTTGTTAATGTCAGAGGAGAATGGCCAGACTAGTTGGAGCTGATAGAAAGGCAACAGTAACTCAAATTACCACTCGTTACAACCGAGGTACACAGAAGAGCATCTCTGAATGCACAATACGTTGAACCTTGAGGTGGAAGGGCTACAGTTTGCACAGACTCACCAAAAGTGGACAATAGAAGATTGGAAAAACGTTGCCTAGTCTGATGAGTCTTGATTTCTGCTGCGACATTCGGATGGTAGAGTCAGAATTTGAACGGAAGATTCGCATCATAGATGTGCAGCTGACAAATCTGCAGCAACTGCGTGATGCTATCATGTCAATATGGACCAAAATCTCTGAGGAATATTTCCAGTACCTTGTTGAATCTATGCCACGAAGGATTAAGGCAGTTCTGAAGGCAAAAGGAGGTCCAACTCGGTACTAGTAAGGTGTACCTAATAAAGTGGCCAGTATATGTTCGTATTTAACTGAGATATTATTGATTAAATCAACCTGCAGAGTACCAGAGACTATGCTAGTATTAAAAAGTCTACTGGTGTGTGTTATATAATATCCATTTAGTAATATAATTTACAAAATTAGTTATTAAAGAACAGAAACTAAGCTTTTTGTGCACTGGAACTGATAATCAGCAGTACAAATTGCTAATTTAACCTCTTCCCATTTGGGAAAACCATCAAAAATCAAGAATGCATGATTATATGGTGTTTTCTTGGCTTTGCGATCAAAAAATATGATGGGAAGTCAATGGGGAAAAAACAGCCCCCAACATGTGTGTTGTTGAGGTTTCAAAGCATTTTCCCAAAATATGTGTCAAAATAAGATTTGTCACCAAAGATCATTCCATTTGCTGAAACACAGAGACATTTCTGGCCAAATTAAGACCCAAGAGTGGATGAAAACATCCCCAATACTTTTGTGGACTGATACATTTTTTTTACAAAATTATATGAATAGAAAGTTGAAAATAAATGCATTTATTTGGAAATATGTAGTTATGCAACATTATAAATGTCTTTACCATCACTTCTGATCAATAAAAGTATCTCTTTTATAAAAATCGTACCGATCCCATCCTTTCCAACGCATGACCATCTGTCCTCATTATAACATGACAAGTGTGTTCGTTGCAAATGGAGGCATGCTAGCTATTTTTTTTGTTTTTGGTATAACAATTTTATTACAAAATTTAGACCTTTATCATCTTTCAGTGCTGCCATGCTTTTAGCATATAACAATACAGTATAAAATCTCAACCCAAAAAGAGCTAATAAAAGCAGTTTTCCATTGATGCTGTTGCAGCATTTAGATGTTCATGCTGTTTTTTCTGTACACGTAACATTCCTTGAAAAGTACAAACACCTGCCAAAAACACACCACGATTTAAACAACTTGGATTCGCCAGCCCGTCCTCACTGAACATTTGAATCATTACGAGGTGTAATCAGTAGTTACACGAGAAAAAAAGAAGAAAAACAACAGACAAATAGAAGTACACTGCAAATAATGACAAATGTGTCGAGTTCTGATGTTTTTTCAACAGCCCAAGGCACCCAGGCTTGAAATACGTTGGCAATTTTTAACAAACCCACACACACACACACACACACACAACCAAAAATAGAACAAAGAAAAAAGCTTGAAGCAGAAAGTGATCAGACAGAACAAAAGCATGAGGGGAAAAAAATCTAAGTAAAAAATGAAACACACTCATCTTTGCTCGTTTTACATTCTACATCCGAAAAGTTCACAGTGAGTATCCCAGGCAGTGGGTTAGATCTAGCTAATAATCCTGACGGAAAAGGTAACGCTAAGTGGTTCGAAGAAATCTACTCGCAAAGACTACATGGCTTCCTGTTTTTTTTACGAATGATCCAGGCTGTAAAGACGGACGTCGTAATCGTGTTTAAGTAGTTTTCTGGTAAGGCATTGCTTGCCCCCAACGAACGACCAGAGAAGAGCGAAAAAAAACCACAGTGCCATCACGCTTAAACCTTTCATTATGTCCTCCTTCAAATAAATGACAACAAAACGTGACTGTTTTCAAGACTGAGAAGTGTTAAGAGACGAGGAATATTAAACACCTAGAAAATTCCATATCGGTTCTTGATTGCGAATGTTTCTTTTAAAGATGGATGATTTGGTAACAGACACCTGGTAACTCGTATCTCTCATCGGCTGGGAGATTTCTGTGCTCGTTTTTTTGTTTAGTTCAGTTGGCGACAGGCCTCAAATGTCCACTTGGAAGCCCCTCCGTAGATCTCGATGCTGGTTTCCAACCAGGAGAAGACGTTTCCCACTTGCGCTTTGCTGCTGCATGTGGCCAGGTTGTAAATTTCTCCCACCGACAGCTTTCGGTCCCAGATGTTGAAGTTGGCCATGTCGCCGACGAACGCTTGAGTGGCATCAAACCCTCCGCCGAGAGTGTCCTGCGGGTGGATAACATTTATTTGAGATCCTGAGAAAAACAAACTGAATGCCTTCAAAGACACATGATTAGTTCCCTGTTAACCTTTGAAGCTATAATCTGCCCCATAAATGATTCATATATGCGTTTCATCCCAACAGGGCTTTGAAGGTCTCTCCATTTAAACTCTTCCTGTCTATAAGGGGATTTTGGAACTGAGAGTTTGCATTTGCTAACTTCATTCATTCGTTTTCCTTTGGCTTAGTCCCTTTATTCATCAGGTGTCGCCACAGTGGAATGAACCGCCAACTTATCCAGCATATGTTTTACGCAGCGGATGCCCTTCCAGCTGCAACCCAGGACTGGGAAACACCCATACACACTCATTCACACACATACACTACGGCCAATTTAGTTTATTCAATTCACCTGTACCACATTTGTTTGGACTGTGGGGGAAACAGGACCACTCGAAACCCACGCGAACACGGGGAGAACATGATGCCAACTGATCCAGTCAGGACCCGAACCAGCGACCTTCTTGCTGTGAGGTGACAGTGCTAACCACTGAGCCACCGTGTCGCCCCATTTGGTAACTTATAACCAACTATTTTAACACTGGAACTATCAGAATTCTATTACTACAATAATTACCAAAGAGGTCAATCTGACCGCTCTCATATAAGACGTCATATTGTCTCATCATTTCCCAGTGTTGGGTTGCGACTGGAAGGGCATCCGCTGCGTAAAACATATGCCGTAATAATTGGCAGTTCATTCCACTGTGGCGGCCCCTGATAAATAAGCAAGTGGTACTCACTGCAGAGCCACATGGGCAGAACTGAGCTCCACCAAGTGGCTCTGCAGCGAGCAGCGCCTCCAAATAAGGGACTAAGCCAAAAGAAAATGACTGAATTGTCTCATCATATTTACATTCAAAGCTTCTATTAAGATATTAAAATTAAGCTTTGAATCTCTATCGTCATATTTTAGGAAGTCATACAATCTTTTTGGTAATACAGCCTATAAATATGTAGTTAGGCTACTAGACCGCTCATGAAGGCCCACACCTCACTTTCATTTTCACGTTCACAAGCAGGAGAGCAAGGTTTTTTCATGGCACTGAACATTTTTGAAAGACATATCTGAAGTTATGTTTTTGCTATCAGAATGTTATGCTTTTGTTAGCAGGACGTTGCTAGGCAACAGAGGCACGCATATTCAAAGTCACGGGGAAAATAGCAATTAATTAAAGGTAGAAATACTCTTATCTCTTTTGTGTTCTGTAATTTTCATAAAATAACACTGTTAGAAAGGAACATTCACAAATGTAGGAAAAGTCCGAGTATGTGTTTTACTTCATCAGCTAAAAATGGTCAAAATTACCGCCTCGTAGTTCTAGCGTTAATAAACTTACTGAGTTGCTTGCTTAAATTTTCAACGCATTTGCGATTGTTCAACATTTAGTTTTTCGATAAGTGTGCACCATGACTGGGAATTTCATGTGTAGACAAACGTTTCCTGAATGCAGATTTTACAACACATTCACTCTGATAGCGAACATTTAATATGATTACAGACACTAGTGCTGATTGGTTTTAAAGTAAGTTCTGAGTAAACCGATGTTTATATAGTGCTATTACACAAGTCTCTTGAATAGTTGATTCTGATTGGTCAATCATGACATTTCCAAGATTTGTTTTGTTGGGGATAAAGTACATCCAGGAGGTTGTTATCACAGAATAAAGCTGGCAGGTTTATCGGCTTGTTTTTTCTACTGCGAGCTGATTGGATGCTGTAAAGTAGGCGTTTCATTCAGAAAGATGGAGAAAAGGGTTTGGGGAGAGTTATTACAACCTAACAGACTCCTCCTCCTCACCATTTCTGTTTGTTGTTAAACTGACAGCTGAAGGGGCGTGGCTAAGTATGTTAGCCACGCCCAATTCCTCAGACAGACCTAATCTGAGAATTTATCTATCTATCAGAATTCTATTACTACAATAATTACCAAAGAGGTCAATCTGACCGTTCTCATATAAGACGTCATATTGTCTCATCATTTCCCAGTGTTGGGTTGCGACTGGAAGGGCATCCGCTGCGTAAAACATATGCCGTAATAATTGGCAGTTCATTCCACTGTGGCGGCCCCTGATAAATAAGCAAGTGGTACTCACTGCAGAGCCACATGGGCAACCTAACCTAACAGAATTGAACTCAAAACAAACAGGAAGCACACTTTCAGATTTCAACCTTAGATCACAAGGGCAAACTATTTTTCTTTTCTTAATGACATGCAAAGATGAATTGTTCACCACAAAACTAGCAATATGAGCTAACAAAATCATATATGGTTAGTTTTGATTTCATGTCTACTTTAAGTATAAAAATACAACAAATTATATCTGAAGTCTATCTATCTCTATATCTGAAGTCTGCAGGGCATTATTGGATTGTTTTTATTGTACCGGACACAAGCAGAGCTGCCTGTTCAATTTGACCACAACGAGGTGTTTACAAGACAGCGTTTGTGTTTCCTGCCTGTAGGAAGAGATCCCTCATGGGAAACGGCCTACGTTAGCTTACAATACGGCTCTGTGGGAAGCTGGTTGTTTTGGACCAGAGCTCTTCTGTATTGTTCGCTCATCTTTAAATCATCTCAAACTCCCGCACTTTACCGTATTGACGAGTGAATTAGGGTTGAACAGGAGATGCGTACCTGCTCTTGTCCCAGGATCAATACCCCCTGTGGTTTGATTGGGTGGTACGGGGCGAGGCTGTCCCCGTTTCCCCTCATTACTCCGTCCTGATAGGCTTCCCACACGCCGTCTCGAGTCGTCCAGGTGACGCATATGTGATGCCACTTCCCATCGTTTATCAGGAATGGCAGCTTAGCAACCTGACAGAGAGAGAGAGAGAGAGACTTAAACAACAGCTTCATTCTATCTATCTATCTATCTATCTATCTATCTATCTATCTATCTATCTATCTATCTATCTATCTATCTATCTATCTATC
>CAIGQV010016663.1:2260002-2282343 GCA_903798115.1 Danio jaintianensis | reverse complement strand
AAGAACCTTTCATTTTTAATTAGATTTCATATTAAATTAGATAATTGATATACGGAGGATTTGCACAGTAGAGTACTCTTTATGTTGGTTCCCTAAAGAATCTTTCAGAGAAATATCCCAAAAAAAAAAAAAAAAGAACAGTAGTTCCAGGTTCTTCATGGGATCATCAATCAATCATCAATGCCAATAAAGAACCTTTAATTCTTAATTGAATTTCATATTAAATTAGATAATTGATATATGGAGGATTTGCACGGTAGAGTACTTTATGTTGGTTCCCTAAAGAATCTTTAAGAGAAATATGCCCCCCCAAAAAAAGAACAGTAGTTCCAGGTTCTTCATGGGATCATCAATACCAATAAAGAACCTTTATTTAAAAAACAATAATAAAAAAGAGGGATTTCATATCAAATTAAGTAGATAATTGATATACTGAAATAGGATGCTCACAGTAAGGGAAGCGCTGTATGTTGGTTCCCTAAAGAATCTCTCAGAGAACGATTCCGAAGAACATATAGTTCCAGGTTCTCCATCAATGCCAATGAAGAACCATTATTTTTTTATGGGATTTTATTTCAAATTAAGTAGAGGAAGGATAAATGGAAATAGGATGTTCAAGTATTTTGGTTCCCTAAAGAATGTTTTTCAGAGAACGATTCCAAAAAAAGAACGCATAGTAGTTCCAGGTTCTCCATCAATGCCAATGAAGAACCTTTATTTTTTTTAATGAGATTTCATTTCAAATTAAGAAGACGAAGTATATATTAAAATTAGATTTTCGCAAAAGTATTTTGGTTCCCTAAAGCCTCTTTCAGAGAACGATTCTGATAAAGAACACTTTTCTTGGTGTGAAGAACGTTTTAGAAACACGTTTCATTATGAAGAACCTTTGTTAATGTTCTATAGCTGGTAGGTCCAGGTTCTCCATGAGATCGCCAATGCCAATAAAGAACCTTTATTTTAAGGGGATTTAGTATCAAATGAAGTCGTTAACTCAAACATTAATTATTTAATACATTAGTAGTGTTACAATTGCGACTGCACAGTTTACAATCGAAACACCTGCATCTAAATAATAGCCTATAAATATTTAAACGGTAAAACGTTAAGTTGATTTCGGCCAAAAGCGACTTACTTGCTCTATACTGTGAAAGACTATAGCTTGTTCTTTTTACTACGCATTTATTCAGGTATTCTGTTTAAAACTGCGGTTTTCTGTCACCACTGTAATGCGCACTTTAAAAGCGGCTTATGCGGCATTACTTAGCAGCGCTTTATTTAAAACGCCGTGCGACTGTTTGCCCTGAGAGCGAGTAAAGTTGTGGGAACTGCGCCACCTGAACGCGCTCTCGGATAAAAACCGGTAATCCACCGCGCTCCGGGGAAGCAAAAAAACATACCTCCAGGTTTTCGAGCCTCTGCTTCAGGGACTGTAAAGTCTGCGAGAGTTGCGCCAGTGTGTCGGTCGGACCCCTCGACACATCTCCCATTGTGTTTTTGGTGCCCGTTTCCTTCCGCCGTCCGCCGCCGACCCGCGCGTCTCCCGGCTCGGACGCGCTCTGGCTCTCGCACCGCGTCAGCTTGGAGGTCAGTTCCCGGATGGTTTCTTTCTGGTTCATGATGGTCTCCTTCTGCTGGAGCACAGTCTCGCGCAGTTGCATGACCGTGCTCTTGAGATCCTCCCCGGGCACGCTGTTCTGCAGAGTGGCCGCGCATATGTCCATATCCTTGGGCACGGACGTGCAAATGAACTGGGTCTGTCCGAAGTCCTGGCTCATCCCGTCGGCCAAAAGACACGAAAGTAGCAAAAGTTTCCAGTGCATCCCTCTCGCTCCAGCCTCCATGGCGTGTGTGCTTTCGAACAGGTCTTGCAGTATTTGAGCAGCTCTATTTCTATCTCTCTCTATCTCTCTGACAGCTTGTGCTGGTTGTAATCTGGTTGTGGTGCGCGCGCGGTTTATATAGCACGCGCGTCTGCGGCGGTGAGCTGCATCACGCGCCTGATCATGATCTCCCGCCCCTAGATATTAAAGCAAAAAAAAAAACAAAAAAAAAACCACACACACACACACACACACGCACACACACAGAGTAAAGTCAATGAAGCTAGATTTGACCCCGACGGCACGGATTTTCCGCTTTTTCTAAAGCACAATTAATTCCATGCACTCATGGTCTCTGAAGAAAAAAAAAAAGGTTATACTTTATTTTAAGTCACATTAACTTACATTAAATAAGTACAATGTACTTATCGTGTTCATATCATATTGCAGAACATATGGAGCCATAGGGTAGGGTTATGTTGGTAATGCTTGGTTTAAGGCTGGGTAAGGGATGGCTTACAGTAATTATAAATACACACAAAAAAACTTTTAATTAACAGTTTCCGTGCTTTCTGTGTTTTGGGTTTATTTACGGTTGTGAATTGCATTATGGGATGTTGATTTTTACTCTGTCGACTTTTGATGTTGAAAATTCAACTCTACAGTTCAACAAAGTGACTTTTATTGACATTTTAGTCGTTTGAAATAATATAAGAAATAATATATAGAGAAATAAGTCTGTGTATAATAACAGAAAATGTACCGGCAGTTTATTAGAAGGTTTTTGTACTGTAGTATACAACACCAACCCAGACTATAGCACTGAAAACTATTAAAAATGATCATAAAAGTCACTTTTTAGACATTTTTAAGTTTAAAAGTTGTTGGAAGAAAGATCAAGATCACATAATGCAATTCAAAAGCATAAATAAACAGGGAAAATAAAAACATGAATCACAAAATATGCAAAACTGCTCATTTGCGGATATTTTGTACAGTGTGGTAGTTAATGTGACTTAAAATAAAGTGTAACTAAAACAATCTTTATTAACTACATTATCATTTGTAGAAAAAATATATATTTTTACAGGCAATACGCATGACTACACTGTTAACAATTTCCTGTAGAATCTACAGTAACTTACTGTAAACTAATTACAGCACAAATACTGTATTTACATTTACAGCACCATTTATCTTGCTCTATATGTATGTACAGAGTTGTATGTATATCTTTACTGTAAGATATACAGTAATTTTCAGAATGCAGCTTTAAAAGGCAGTAACATACCGCATATCTGTCCTACAGTAAAATACAGTTCATATTGCAGTAAATACTGTGTAATTTACAAAAATCGCTTACAGTGAATGCTTTACTGTAAAATGTAGAAATCATGTTTGCTCTTGGTACAAAGGATGATTAAAATGATAATTAACACCCAAAATATGAACATTTCCTCACCATTTACTTTTAAGTTTTAAGTAAATTTAAGTTTTTACTATTACGTTGTTGTTGTTGTTGTTTTTTTGGACTTTTATGACTTTTTATGATTATTTCTTCTGCTGAACACAAAACAAGATATTTTTGAAGAATGTTGGGGCGAAAAAAGCAGCCATTGACATCTACAGTGGAAACAAAAAATATTATGGAAGTCAATTTTTCCCCTCAGCATTCGCCAGTTTATCTTCACTAAAAAAAATAATTTTTGCTGCTTGTTCAAATTACTTATTTGAAATGAGCTGAAACAAAACAATTATTGAGTTTTTTCAACCCAGGCTTTTTGAGATCTCAAACTTCTCTGGCGTGTGCCACTCATGCCTGCTGTTCTGACTGACTGATCGACTGACCCACTGTCCTCCTTCCCTAAACCCAACCGACAGTGTTTTCAAAAGCAATCCAGAAAAAGAAAAGCGCTCGCCTGATTTTTACCACGTTTTCAGATTTTACCACATTCTCACCGTGTTATTTACTTGTTTATTTTATTTTTTGGCTTCTGTTTTTGACGAACTTCGTCGTCGTGGTCAACTCTGCTCCACGTCTCAAGTCCGCCGACGTACGTGGTGGTCCACACAGAGGTAAGCAGTCAGCTGGTAGGTGCGAAAAGGAACTGCGTCATACCACCCCGTAGCGTTCCTTTTAAAGATGAAATGCAGCCATACGTAGCTCTGGCTACATAATTCGCAATCTCTGGAAATGTATACAGGGCTACGTTTTCAGAATGAGCCTGTGTTGTTGTTTTTTTGGGACAACTTAATTGTTTTATGTTCAATCAACTTAAAATTGTAAAAGCCATCAAGTTAACCTAATCGATTTGCTTTGTGATGACATGAAGAGGTTGTGTGGGATCCGGCATTTTTACAGTGTTCCTTTGTGTTCAACAGAAAAAAAATAAACTCAAACAAGCTTTGAACAAGTTAAGGATAAGTTATTAATGACATGATTTTCATTTTTGCGTGAGCGATCCCTCTTTTTAAGGAAGCAAATTTGTTTTTATTATTCAGTCAAATTGAGTTATCGGAGCACATTATCTACTTTAACCACTAGGATAAACCACCCGTGTGTTCTCTTAGGGGAAGTTAAACATTTAAAAGAAACAAAGACTGAATAATTTAGCTGATCAGAATAAGCACTGTTATTTTTTTCTCAGAGAAAGCTCATTATTTATTTAGCAGTTTTGCATTAGCTGGAAAACATTCTCAGTACTAATAGAGCAAAAAAAAAAAAGTAAGTACTTACTTCCAATGCTGAATGGATAGATAGATAGATAGATAGATAGACAGACAGACAGACAGACAGACAGACAGACAGATAGATAGATAGATAGATAGATAGATGTGGAAGATTTTAATTAATTTTAATTAATTTGTTTTAAAGCCCTCATGAACTGGAAGTTGCTGCAGACTTTTATGTCAGTATGATGACATATTTTAAACTGAAACTGAATATTGAGTAGGGGGCGTGGCTTTACTTTTGTGCTCCTCTCATCTTTTGCTGTCAGCAAACTAATGGTTAAAGGGGCGTGGCTATGCAAATTTAATCTAACCTGTCAAACTGACCTCATCAGAGAAGGACCATCATTGAGCAGAATCAGTTGCGGTTTCTTTACTGTTAAAAACATGGTAGAAACTGTAAAAAACAATTCTACATTTTATAGTCAACTACCATATTTCATTAATTTATTAAACAATGCGCAAGGTTTTTATGCAGAATTAACAATATTAATTTACTATAAAAAATCTGAATATGTACAGTAAACAATGGCAGCTGTGGTTGCTTTACCATTAAAAATCATAAAAGAATGTTTAAAATTTTACAGTAAACTACCGTAGTTCATTTATTTATTAAACAATGTGCAAAATAAAGATTGTACATTTAGATTTCATGCAGAAGTAACAATATTGAAATACTGTATAAAAAAAAAATCTGTAAGATTTACTGTACAAAAATGGCAGCTGTGGTTGCTTTACTGTTAAAAATATGGTAGAAACTGTAAATAAATTTTCCAAATTGTATGGTAAATTAACACATATTAATCAATTATTAAACTATGTACAAAAAATAAAGATTGTAAATTTAGTTGCATGCAGAAATAACAATATTATAATATTGTAAAAAAAATTATTCACAGTAAAAAAAAAAACGGCAGCTGTGGTTGTTTTACCTTTAAAATTACGGTAAAAAAAAAAATGTTAAAAATTTTACGGCAAACTACCATATTTCATTCATTTGTTAAGCTATATAAAGAAATAAAGACTGTTCATTTAGTTTCATGCAGAAGTAAAAATATTAAAATACTGTAAACAAAAATATGTAAAATTTACTGTAAAAAAAAAAAAACATTAGCTGTGGTTGCTTTACCGTTAAAACTACGGTGGAAACTGTAAAATTCATTTATTCATTTTCTTTTCGGCTTAGTCCCTTTATTAATCTTATCCAGCATATGTTTTACGCAGCGGATGCCCTTCCAGCTGCAACCCATCACTGGGAAACATCCATACACAGTCATTCACACACATGCACTACGAACAATTTAGCCTACCCAATTCACCTATACCACATGTCTTTGGACTTGTGGGGGAAACCGGAGCACCCGAAGGAAACTCATGCCAAATTTGTTTTATTTTACCAACTGTAAAATAATGTTCTTAATTTTACGGTAAACTGCCGTATTTCATTCATTTAATAAACAATGTGCAAAATAAAGATCATAAATTTAGATTTCAGGCAGAAAAACATTAAAATATTGTAAAAAAAAAAAACAAAATCTCAGATTTACTGTAAATAAATGGTAGCTGTGGTTGCTTTACCATGAAAAATATTGTAGAAACTGTAAAACAATGTTCTAAATATTACAGTAAACTACCATTTTTCATGAATTTATTAAACAATGTGCAAAGATGGTAAATTTATATTTCATGCAGAAGTAACAATATTAAAATTCTGTAAAAAAAAAACTGTCAAATTTACTGTAAAAACGCCAACTGTGGTTGCTTTGCCATTAAAAATATGGTCAATTTTCTCAATTTCACAGTAAACTACCGTATTTCATTAATTTATTAAACAATGTGCAAAATATGCATCCGCTTCGAATGTTATCAGTCAATCACAGATATGAACCCTTGTGCCTTAAAATATATGAAAAGCTCGTGAGGTTAACACCGCATAATTCTGCAATTACACAAGCGACTACAGTATGAGGAATTAACAGCCTGTATAATGTTACGGTATCGATCGAGAAACATTAAGCCATCATTTCCTGTCTGCAGTGTCCACTTCACCTAATGGGGGTCTGAAAAGACGATGGTTTAATTAGTGATGAACACATAATTGCAGCATCAGAATGATTATTGATCCGCTAGCAGAGCATCCGTGACGGAAACATCAATTCCAGCGGTTCAGTGATTGAGTGTTTGGAGGAAGTGTTGTTGCAGATGAGTGTAGAAACAGCTATAGAGCAGTCTGACAAAACGTGCCACGCTCTTGTGACATCGCACATCTCTCATGACATCTCGCTTATGGCATCGTGCTCCAAAATCAGTGCGAACAGCAAAACTCATTATGAGGAGTGAATCAGAACTGGCCGTTTTCATGAATGAGAGATGATAAACACTTATAACCAGTGAGAGATAATCAAAGGTGATACAGCATGACATTTTACAATAGATAATTGTGTGAAATTCATAATTACACATATTAAAATAACAATATTACTGTAAAAGATAACTCTTTAAAATAATGGTCCAGTTAGTTAATGTATTTACGAACATGAACAAACAATTAGTAATACATTTATTATGGTATTTATTCATCTTTGTATATGTTAGGTAATGTTATTTAAGTTACATAACGTTAGTTCATGTTAACTTACTTTGTATTAACTAATGTTAACATGCGCAACTTTGGATTTTAATAATGCACTGGTAAATGTTGATTATTATTATTATTATTATTAAATATATTAAATAAAGTATTATTATTATAAATATTATTATAAAAATTATTATTATCATTATACATATTATACATATATTATTATTGTTATTATTATACATATTATACATATATTATTATTATTGTAGTTATTATTACATATTATTATTAATATTATTAATATTACTATTATTATTATTATTATTGTTATTATTATTACACATTATTATTATTATTATAATTATTATTATTATTATTATTATTGTTATTATTATACATATTATACATATATTATTATTGTTATTATTATTACACATTATTATTATTATTATATTATTATTATTATACATATTATATATATATTATTATTGTTGTTGTTATTATTACACATTATTATTATTATTATTATTATAAATATTATTATTATTATTACCTATAATAAATAAATTATTATATTATTATTATAAATATTATTATTATTAAATATATTAAATAAATTATATTATTATTGCCTATAATAAATAAATTATTATTATTATACATATTATTGTTATTATTATTATTATAAATATTATATTATTATTATTATTATTATAAATATTATTAATATATATATTATAATATTAATATTATGATTATTATTAAATATATTAAATAAATTATTATTATATTTTTTATTATTATTATTATTATTATTAATTAATCTATAATTAATAAATGCTTACATTTAAAAAATAAAGATAAAAACCAAGATTACTCATACTTAGTTAATGTTAGTAAATACATTAACTAACATTAACTAATGGACCATTATTCTAAAGTGTTACCCTGTAAAATTTATGGTAACAAAAAATACAGTAGAAACTGTCAAATAACTTTAGAAAATGTACGGTGACATTTACATTTAGTCATTTAGCGGACACTTTTGTCCAAAGCAAAGTACAGGAAACTACCGTATTTTATTAATTTATCATATTAAAGACCTGTTTTGTTGTACTACTAACATCTACACAACGTAATTTTGTAACAAATAAATGAGTTAGCAATTAGTAAATATTTTCATTAAAATTAAATAATGGAAACTTGTTGTAAATTGTGACCATTATTTTTATTAATGTAATAATAATAATAATAATAATAATAATAATAGCAATAATAATAATAATAATAATTATTATTATTTGACATATTATTATTATTGTTGTTCATATATATTATTATTATTGAGGTTTTTGTTATACTTTATTATTATTATTATATTATTATTATTATCATCATATTGTTATTATTATTATTATATATTGTCATTCATTCACTCATTTTCTTTTCTGCTTAGTCCCTTTATTAATCAGGGGTCGCCACAGCGGAATGAACCGCCAACTTATCCAGCATATGTTTTATGCAGTGGATGCCCTTCCAGCTGCAACCCATCACTGGGAAACACCCATACTTAATTATTATTATTTTTAATAGTAGTAGTAGTATTAGTTATTATTCATTTATTCATTCATTTTATTTTCGGCTTAGTCCCTTTATTAATCTGGGGTCGCCACAGCGGAATGAACCGCCAACTTATCCAGCATATGTTTTACGCAGCGGATGCCCTTCCAGCTGCAACCCATCACTGGGAAACATCCATACACACTCATACACTACGGACAATTTAGCCTACCCAATTCACCTATACCACGTTTTTGGACTTGTGGGGGAAACCGGAGCACCCGGAGGAAAGGACACAGGGAGAACATGCAAACTCGACACCGAAACGCCAACTGACCCAGCCGAGGCTGGAACCAGCGACCTTCTTGCTGTGAGGCGAACGTGCTACCCACTGCGCCACCGTGCAGCCCTTAGTTATTATTCATTCATTCATTTTCTTTTCGGCTTAGTCCCTTTATTAATCTGGGGTCGCCACAGTGGAATGAACCGCCAACTTATCCAGCATATGTTTTACGCAGCGGATGCCCTTCCAGCTGCAACCCATCACTGGGAAACATCCATACACACTCATTCAGACACATACACTACGGACAATTTAGCCTACCCAATTCCCCTATAGCGCATGTCTTTGGACTTGTGAGGGAAACCGGAGCACCCAGAGGAAACCCACGCGAACACAGGGAGAACATGCAAACTCCACACAGAAACGCCAACGGACCCAGCCGAGGCTCAAACCAGCGACCTTCTTGCTGTGAGGCGAACGTGCTACCCACTGCGCCACCGTGACGCCCTTAGTTATTATTATTATTATTATTATTTATTCTTTCTTTTTCCATTCCATTAAAACTATTTTTGCTTGTGCGTATGCGAGATATAAAGAGTTGAGAAGAGTCAGCATTTTGAGCTGAATATCAGTTGGCCCGTAGCTTGTAGTGTTTTTTATGAACCGTCCTCCAGTGTGTGTGCGCGCTCAGTGACTGAACGGGGCTCCACAAGAAAAGAGGACAGTTTATAGGTCTGAGTTTATCTGTTAGAGAATGAAGAGGCAGCGCTCGGCAAACAGGAGCTGGCAAGCCACGGTTTTAAAGCCCTTAATGCAAATCAATGTGCTTTGTCCTAAACAAGTACTCATTGACCAGCGTTACCCCTGACCTCCCGGGATAAGAGCTCTTCTTAAAACAGGAGCTTTAGTCAACCGCGTCCATTAACCCAGAGCTTTATGAGTCTGGTCTGAGACTGGACATGATGACACACCACACTTCTTTGTAGTATACATTTGAAGTCAGAATTGTTAGCCATCCTGAATTATTGGCCCCCCTGTATAATTGTTCCCCAATTTCTGTTTAACGAGAGAAGAACACATTTCTAAATATAATAGTTGTAATAACTAATTTAATACCTGATTTCTTTGATCTTTGCCATGATGACAGCACATAATATTTGACTAGATATTGTTCAAGATACTAGTATTCAGCTTAAAGTGACATTTAAAGGCTTAGTTAGGTTAATTAGGCAAGTTAAGGTAATTAGGCAGGTCATTGTATGATGATAGTTTGATCTGTAGACAATCCAAAACAAATATTGCTTAAGGGATAATAATATTGACCTTAAAATGGTTTAAAAAAATTAAGAACTGCTTTTATTCTAGCCGAAATAAAACAAATAAGACTTTCTCCAGAAGAAAAAATATTAAAGGAAATACTGTGAAAAATTCCTTGCTCTGTTGGTAAATATTTGAAAAAGAAAACAAAATTCACAGGAGGGTGAATAATTATGACTTTAACTGTATATAAGGCATAAGCAACTTGTTTTTGCTACAAATACTGCATCATGCTAGAAACAAATTGTATAATTATGCTAAAAGTTGTGTGTAAGTCTTGTTTTTGCTGCAAATACTGCACAGTAGACTTGCGTGTACGCAGTATGTGACAATTAAGAGAATATATTTGATTTACAACATGATAGTAGCATGCTAACAATGCAGTAAAGCATGCTAGCAATGCCAACAACAAGCAACCTGCTCTGTCTAGCTGTGTCTGCCTGATAGAGTTAATTTACTTAAAGCTTCAAACTGAATACCTTCAGACCTCAAGCTATTAAAAGTGCTTCGATCTGTCTGGTCAGGCTTTCTCAGGCCAACATCAAAGTTGTTATAATGATTTTTTAATTTATTTATTTTTAAATATGTCCTTTGTCAATCCAGCCCATTGTTTTCCGACGTGCATTTTCAAAGTCAAAATGCAGATTTTAAGGCTTCTCTAATCATTCATAACATAAAATAAAGCTGAGAGAAGCTCTGTGGGCGATTCCACCTCTATCAGTCCAATGATTATATTCTGGCAACCCAAGATGTTTCTTATACAGCAACATAAACACATTCACATAAAGCTGCCTTTAGAGGTATTGAAAAGTCAATAGATTTAATCGTTGTTTTGTCATTTTCTGAGCTTCTTTCACAGGTTTGTCTTTTGCACTGTGCAACATTATAAAGAAAACACCCATGCACTCTTTAAAATGCAAAGAAAGATGTGGATTTTCTGCTGTAGTCAGAGTTCAGTGATGGAAGTTTACTGAATTTATTTTCCTACACAAACACAGCCCACACAACTGACGCCATTTACTTAAAAATTGTACTTGAAATATTTTTAGGAATCTTACCAGTGCAGAATCCTTCTTGACTTAATATATTTAAATATAAAATTTATTTTACTTTACAGTGTACCGTACATGCTGCAAAAAAATAAAAATAAAAATAAAAATATATATATATATTCATTCATTAATTTTCTTTTCGGCTTAGTCCCTTTATTATTCTGGGGTCGCCACAGCGGAATGAACCGCCAACTTATCCAGCATATTTTTTACGCAGCGGATGCCCTTCCAGCCGCAACCCATTGTTGGGAAACACTATGGACAATTTAGCTTGCCCAATTCACCTATAGCTCATGTTTTTGGACTTGTGGGGGAAACCGGAGCACCCGGAGGAAACCCACGCCAACACGTGGAGAACATGCAAACTCCACACAGAAATGCCAACTGACCCAGCCGAGGCTCAAACCAGTGACCTTCTTGCTGTGAGGCGACAGCGCTACCCACTGCGCCACCATGCCCCCCCCACATATATATATATATATATATATATATATATATATATATATATATATATAAATATTTTTTATTTATTTATTTATTACTTTAACTAAGTGAGTAAACCCATTGTCTTAAAATCAAAAGAGAGAGTAATCTTGTTGTAACTTGGAATATTTTAGTTGACTTAATTTTTTATAATTGTGCAAATTTACTTGTGCATAATTATGTTCATTTACTTAATTCAATTTCAATTCAGTTCATTTATTTCTATAGCGCTTTTACATTGTACATTGTGTCAAAGCAGCTTAACATAGAAGTTCTAGTAAATTGAAACTGTGTCCCTCCAGTTTTCAGAGTTGAAGTTCAGTTTAGTTCAGTTCAGTGTGGTTTAATTTTCACTGCTAAAAGTCCAAACACTGACGAGCAAATCCATCGATGCGCAGCTCCACAAGTCCCAAACCAAGCAAGCCAGTGGCGACAGTGGCGAGGAACAAACTTCACCAATTGAAGTGAAGGAAAAAAAAACTTGAGAGTAACAAGGCTCAGTTGGGCACGACCATTTCTCCTCTGGTTAAACTTCTTGTGCAGAGCTTCAGTCTAGGCATCGGAGGCTGGAGAACGCTGGACGTCCATAAGTGAAGAAGCTTCAGGTGTGAGTAGGTCACCAGCGGGTGTTCAGGCTGGCCCACGATCAATGCAGAGACTCGTCTGTCACTGGGGTCTTTCATGAATCAGTCTCACGCTCTCCACTCCTCCATGACCACCACAGCATCTGCTCAGGATACGGCCTGATCCAGGATTATGGAGACCTCGGGATATGGAAAAACAGACTAACATAAGCGTAGATGTCGTTCAAATTATAATGTCTTTTGGGAATACAGTTCAATTTTTACCTACTAAATTCAAATAAGTACACTTTAATAAAAAAGGAACTATATTTATACAAAATGATGTGAATTACTATTGTTTTATAGTTGGTTAATGGCTAAAATGGCTAAAATGTTTAGGTTTATTGTGACAACTTGTACATAAAAAAGTATAATGTTAATACGTCTATATCCATAATTGTTTGTAATTCTGGTGGTATCATGTTTAATGTGAACATCAAATTTTATAGTTGCTGGACTACAGTTTTATTACTCTTGATACATGTTCTGCATAATTTTCTAGTCCAAACTTAACACAGTCTACATTTAAAAACAGAAACTACGTTCTGCAGGGATTCATGCTGAAGACAACGTGTTTCATCATTGTTATTAGATACTACTTTGCAGCAAAAGCCATAATGTAGCCTGCGCTAATGTAGCTATCTTTGCTCGGCCCGTTGAGAAACCCTAGACAGTAACTTACTGGAAGAGCAAATCTAATGAACAATTTACTGCTCCCAAGATGGAGTAATCCAAACTCTCCGTCTCTCATTAAGGTGCAGAAGGAAGAAATTGTTCTAGTTTACTCTCTCACACGCACACACATGCGCTAATACTCCAGAGCTTCATTACCAAACTGACTTACTTGTGTTGTGGTCGGCCGCTAAATAATGCATCCCCTTAACGGCAGAAACACAAGAGTGATGACAGAGATCAATGACTGTAAATCCACAGCTGCCTCACACCTTTCTGTACATTAGGAGAAAAAGATGGAGGTGTCGTCTGAACTCGTGTTATGTCTGCACTTTGTCTGAGAGCCGTTTTGGATCGAGTGACTCTAAAGAGCTGTTTATGAGAGGTTAGAGAACAGTGCTAATAAACGGCAGATGTGTATTTCTGCAGTGTCTGAGAAAAGCTTCTGACATGTGAAAGTTCAGAGACTAAAGTGCAGAAAAATTGAGTTTTGTGAGTTATTGACTGCCTAAAATTAAATATTGGTTAAATTGCACATACCTAGGTAGGTGTAATGATGAGGGCATGTAACAACAAGGGGTAGGATCTAAACGCAGCTTTATTAGAGTTGTCAGACAGGCAAGGGCCAAAGCAGGAGCAAGCAGTCATATGAGGACAATCCATAGCATAAACAGAGAAACAGGCGAATGGGTCGAGGCAGGTGGCAAACTATCAAAAACAGTAAACAAACACAGGGTCAAAACACAGCAAGGAGATCCGCTTTGAAAAGTTCAATAGAGGTAACAAGTCTCAGCAATGGATGTGAGTGTGAATGGTGTATATATAGTCAATGTTATCAGTGATGATGTGCTTCAGCTGTGTAATGCTGTGTTCACACCAGACACGGAATAAATCGCGCTATTCGCGCGTAAATAGATAAGTGAACATTTTGAGTTTACTCGCTTCATTCGCGCGTGAAAATCCACTTCACCGTAGACGCGGATTCACGTCATGGGCGGGGCTTCTGTCTGCCCGGTGACTCTAGCTTCGTTGCTAAATGGCTAACATGGATTTTATTGAGAGAATAGCTGTGTTTATGTGCTTTAGTAAGAAAAACAGCGTTGATTCGTTTGGAGCTGTGCCTGAGTGCACTAGATCTATTCTGAGGTGCACCCAGCTCTGTGAGTTCATGCTTCCGACTGAGCCGAGCCCAGTTTGATGAACTGTTGTCGGTATCGGCAAGAGGATTTCCCCTCGGGACACCAACAACAGGCGCCACGTCATAATCACGTCCCTACAAAACAAAGCTCATGATTGGTTAATGCGGCGCGAATGTCCGCTGAAGTTCAGATTTTCCAACTCGAGCGATTGGCGCGATACCCGCGATAAGCGCGTCAATCGCAAAAAACGCTCAACTCGCGCCGTGTCATTCGCGCCGCAGGATGTCTATTCGCGTCTTTACATTGACTTAACATGTAAATCACTCGCGCTTGACGCTTCTTCCGCGTCTGGTGTGAACGCAGCATAAGTGTAACCAGAAGGTGAACTGAAGGGCATGATGGGATTTGTATTTCGGGTAACCGACAGGGAGTGTTCTCCAGCAACATCAGTGGCGATCATAACAGTAGGTTTGAATCATGTGGCCCTAAACTACAAAACTTATTTTTAAATATTCATCCTATTCATCCAATATTTTAAATGTTCATCCTTTCCTGTCATTCAGACCTGCAAAAAAAATGGTGACAAGAGCAGTTTAGGGCTAGTAATCAGGTAAATTGGTTAAATAATGATGTGATTTGAAACAGGTGATGTCAACAGGTGATTGTCATTATGATTTGGTACAAAAGCAGCATCCAAGAAAGGTCTAGTCCCTTAGGAGCAAAAATGATCACCAGTTTGCCAACAAATATGTGAGAAAATTATTGAAATGTTTAAAAATAATGTTCCTCAAAGAAAGATGGGAAGACATTTGGATATTTCACCTTCAACAATATTCAACAGTGCATAACATCATTAAAAGATTCAAGGAATCTGGAGGAATTTCAGTGCGTAAAGGACAAGGGCGCAAGCCTAAGCTGAACAACTGTGACCTCCGATCCCTCAGGCTGCACTGCATCAAGAATCCTCATTCATCTATAAGCCATATCACCACATGGGCTCAGGACTACTTTGGCAAACTTTTGTCAAGTCCCACAATACGTAGTTACATCCACAAATGCCAGCTAAAACTGTACTGTGCCAAAAGGAAACCCTATGTTAACAGTGTCCAGAAGCGCCTTCGACTTCTCTGGACTCTGAGACATCTGGGATGGACCATCACACAGTGGAAACATGTACGGTGGTCAGATGAATCAATATTTCAGGTATTTTTTGGGAGAAATGGACACTGTGCTTCCGACTAAAGAAGAAAAGGATCATTCAGACTGTTACGAGCAACAAGTCCAAAAGCCAGGGTCTGTCATGGTATTGGGGTTGTGTCAGTGCATTGAAATTTAGAATTTTTAGAATAGAATTTTTTCATTTGTGTTTTCCATACTGTCCCAACTTTTCTGATTTGGGGTTGTGTGTATATATATATATATATATATATATATATATATATATATATGGTCCAGGGTCACCCATATACATACTTCTAATTCAAATGGTTGAAATAATCTCTGTAAATGGACATTTTTGCAGTATTTTGAAATTTGTTGGGTATATGTACACACATCATGATTTTGCCAAGTACGATGCGATCCTGGATTATCCTGGAACGGCACTTTTGTTGGAAAATGTAATCCATACCTATTCCCTACCCCTAAACCCAACCATAACTGTAAATTATTCCCAAAATCAGAGGGGAATAATAGTTGGATAACAATCACGTAGAAGTGCATAAACCTAACCGTAAGCCTAAACCTAACATAAACGGTAAACGTATCCCTTAATTCTGATTGGCTGATTGGAATGTTGTTCCAGGATCAACATAAATGTTGATCCAGGAACATGTCCTACTTGCTGAAATCAGGTTGGCCTACGTGCACATATGTGACATATATATATTTTCTAACTGTGAAATCCAAATGTAAACTTGTAATTCATGTGTGATTTGGATAAACTGCCATATTGTATATCAGATTTCTTGATGGGTAATATCTCTTTCCCGTGAGTTATTTCTATGTGATGTGCATTCAGAGAATTCCTCCGATTTCTGCAGAACTGACATGCCCATCATAGCTCGTCTCATGCTCTGCTTTCTCCATATCTTTAAGGCAAATTATTGATGCTCGCAGCTACCCCTGAGAGTGTAGTACTTTCAGCTCCGTTTAGCACATTTTATCATGTTTGAATCCATTTCGACTGACTTCTGCAGTCTTTTGCCAAACAATCAATGAAGAAAATGACTGCAGATTCTCGGACCTGGTCATTTTTCTTCATGGTGAAATAAGCTATCTATTCTGCTTTAATTAGAGCTCTGTTTGTTCACTGAAGCTGAGTTTAGTAGTGTAATCTATAAGTTGATCTTTCCATTCCCTGTTTGTGCAGTGCCTTAATGCAGCATAACCAAACAATCAAAAGGAGCCTCAATATGCAAATTAACTATGGTCCTTATGGTGTTTTCTGGAGTAAAAAGGCATTTTAAGATCTTAAAAGTCAATCAGTGAGCAAAATTTTAACGTTTAATTGTTTTAGACAGGTTTTATATCAACCCAGGCTCATTCTGAGAACTATATGCCTTTCTGGAGAGCGTCAAATACGTCCCAGGAGGTACTTTTTTAGCAGTTTTTGTTTTCGCGAATCCACCAGAGGCCGCTGTGTACGCTTTTTAAGATCTCAGATTTCTCTCGCGAGTGCCATTCACGCCTGCTCTTCTTGCGTAAATCCACCAGAGGCCACTGTCGACTGACTGAATGATTGACTGACCGATTGATTTTCATTCACACCCTGTTATTTACTTGTTTATTTTATTTTTTGGCTTTTGTTTTTGTCTTACCTGGTTTTTGGAACCGTTTTTCGCCGGATTCGAACCCCGTTGTTGCTGTCAGCTTTTCTCTGCGTCTCAAGTCTGCCGACGTATGCTGCAAGCCACTGAACAAACTGATAATAGCGGGAAAGCCGTCCATACGGAGGTAAGCAGTAAGCTGCCAGCGTGAAAAGGAACGGCGTTATACCGCCCCGTAGAATTCATTTTAAAGACGAAACGCAGCCATATGTACTTCTGGCTACATAATTCGCGATCTCCAGAAATGTATATAGGGCTACGTTTTCAGAATGAGCCTATGTTTTTTTATATAGTTTGTTCATTTCTGAATCCACTTTTGCTATTTTAAGCACAGGAAAAACAGTCGTTGCACTCGACGCATAGTCTAAAAAGGTTGTCCTTATTTTCTTAATGAGTTATGGGAGTATTTTTTGGCATAACGTGCATTAAACCAATCAGAATCTCCCAATCCCTTTAGTAGCAAGTTGCGTCGCACCAAGGCACATTTGCTATTTACATGATGGATATTGTAAGTGAAAAAACTGAAGGCTTTACTAGTGAGAAAACAGTTGAAGGCCTTTTCCTTTTGACTGTACGTACATTCGGGAAATGGTGGACACACTTCACTCAAGACATCCATTACATACCTAATTTTCATAATTTAATTTGTTAAGCACAAAAAGATTAGTTTCAAATCTATTTCTAAACTCTTTTCTAATTTGCAGCAAATTAATAAATGAACAATAACAACAAAGTGTGGTCAAAAAAACTGTTATATCCAGACACGCTTCCTATACCTATTCCCCTAGACCTAGACAAATCTAAACTAATAAAAATATAAAAACAAATATAAATATGCATAATAAATACTACTAATAATAATAATAACACTAAATAACTCTAAATTGTCATAAATAAACTGACTACAACAGAGCCGGATTCCACCAAAGCCCCCTGAGGTGAAGAAGGCATGGGAGGAGGTAGGGTTTTTATATTTGTAGACAATAATAATATTTAAAAATTTTAATTGTTCATATTTAGGCAACACGGTGGCTCAGTGGTTAGCACTGTCGCCTCACAGCAAGAAGGTTGCTGGTTCAAGTCCCGGCTGGGTCAGTTCCCCAACAGGGCTCCGGTTTCCCCCACAGTCCAAACACTTGTGCTATAGATGAACTGAATAAAGTAAATTGACCATAGTGTATGTGTGTGAATGAGTGTGTATGGATGTTTCCCAGTACTGGGTTGCAGCTGAAGGGGCATCCGCTGTCTAAATCATATGCCGGATGAGTTGGTGGTTCATTCCGCTGTGGCGACCCCTGATGAATAAAGAGACTAAGCCGAAAGAAAATGGATGAATGAGTGTTTATATTTAAAGATATTTGTGTACTGCTGTACATCCCTGTGTGTATAATAAGCAATGTGTATGCACGTTGTAGTAAATAGTAACATGCCAACAATGTGCCTTAACATACCTTCTTTACAGACCAGCACACCCATGGGTACACAAATGGGCACAAATGCATTTGCTAATTAAACAATGTGGCGCAAAATGTGAAAATGAAACCTCCACAAGGCTGAAACTAGCAAAAAACACTTGCGTTGCACCTGTTGCCGCATTAAGCTGCATAAGGCCCAAACAAACACACACACACACACACACACACACACACACACTTTCACTATGTTCCATTCAGAATTCAATTAAATTCAATTCATCCTTATTCTATAGCGCTTTTACAACGTAGATTGTGTCAAAGCAGCTTAACATAAAAGTTCTAGTAAATTGAAATTGAAACTGTGTCCATCCAGTTTTCAGAGTTAAAGTTCAAGTTAGTTCAGTTCAGTGTGGTTTAATTTTCACTGCTGAAAGTCCAAACACTGACGAGCAAATCCATCGATGCGCAGCTCCACAAGTCTCAAACCAAGCAAGCCAGTGGCGACAGTGACGATGAACAAACTTCACCAATTGACGAAAGTGAAGGAAAAAAACCTTGAGAGAAACCAGGCTTAGTTAGGTATGACCATTTACCTCTGGCCAAGCTTCTTGTGCAGAGCTGCAGTCTAGGCACCGGGGGCTAGAGAGTGCTGGACGTCCATCGTGGAGAAGCTGCAGGTGTGAGTAGGTCACCGGCAGGTGTACAGGCTGGCCCACTAGATCAATGCGGAGACTCATCTGTCACTGGGGTCTTTCAGGAATCAGTCTCATGCTCTCCACTCCTCCATGACACAGCATCTGCTCAGGATATGGCCTGGTCCAGGGTTATGGAGACCTCTAGAAGTCCTCTATGGTTGGCATCATCTCTTCACAGGACTTGGATCACATCAATGGCGCTGCACAATCTCTAGAGGCCATGGGATGAGTATTCCCAAGTGGAAAAGAAGGGCTCTTCCCCATGCCCTAATCCCTTCAAAGGGTTTACCCTCCAGAATGACAGATTTGAAGGGTGTAGGGGTCAAAAAAATTAATTTTTTGGAATGCACTTCTGAGTCATCCTAACGAGACAATCAAGGAGGTGAGGTGACAGGCATATTACAGGCATATTATAAGATGACAACACCAGGATTTATCAGACTCAAATTGAGAAAAAGTGGTTCAGGGAGCACGAGACCTCATTTTTTACACATGGACTGGCCACCACAGAGTCCAAACCTTAACCATATTGAGAATCTTTTTTTTTTTTTTTTTTCCCCAACTCTCCCATCATCAGTACAAGATCTTGTTGAAAAATGAATGCTATATATTTAACGCAACAAAATATATAAAATATAAAATGTTGCCTCCTTGTGTTTGCAAGCTTGTTACCTCTACAGTCTTACAAGCACAGATGAAAGTCTGTGTCTATATCATTTGAATTCAGCACATGGTTTTATGTCCACAGGAAAGAATTTCATTCCTTCATCACAGAGGAAAACCCCAATTAAAGCTTCTACAGTCCTGAGGCTGAGGATCATCCCTCTTTTTTTTCCTCAGCAGGACAGACTCAGTCATTCTCAGGTCACACAGTAACCACAGTCTCAAAATAATCTTGAATCAGCGGATTAAAATCAACAATCTCACAATGATCCCACATGGGCATTTCTCTCTTTATTGTCTTTTCTTGGCATATTTCATCTTTTATGCTTTATTGAAGGTTATAAATTTATGCTAACACAAACAACACATGTAAGTTCACCTTTATTGAAGTATTTATCAGCCTGCAAACCAAATACAGTTTCCTGACAGAACATTGTAATATCATGTCTCATCCCTTTTAAAGCGTTTTAACCTCACGCAGCAAAATCAGACCCCATTCTAACACTTTTTAACTCTAGGCAGATCATTAGATTGTTCGTATGAAGCACAGAGCTGCTGCCTGTCTAGATTTATTCCAGATTATTTACTTATTATGCAGTATTATATCATAGACATATGCACTAGATATCGCATACGGACCCTGAGCATGTGTCAATAGCGCCGCCACATTTGTACAGTGCTCCCAGGACAAAAGTCATTCAACTGCACTAGACAGTGTGCCAGATGTGAAGATGCTGAACTTTAGCGCTGTGTACGGGTGAGGTAATGAGCAAAGAAAACAAAGCACAAAGGCAGAACATTTCATAGGTAAGATTTTGTATGTTACGAACTTTTGTGCTAAACAAGTCACGTTATTCATGATAATATAGTCACTTACTGCATTCACCATAAGGCAAAGTAGCACCAACTTGCACTAAATTCTAGGCTTATGCTAGTTTTGTTGAATAAAATAAGCAAACAATGTAAATGAAATATAAGAACAAGATGCTGTAGTGCTAGAAACGTGTATGATTGTCGGCTAAGTGAACGAGTCGTTCATAACGGAGATTCATTCCCAAGCAAATCACTCCCTCCATTAGAATGAGAAGTGAAAGCAGGAGAGGGGGTGTGTTTCAGTACATGGATTAGATCAAATTTAACAGGGAGGGAGGATAATACATTTTCATGCACACAAACACACTTTATCGGCAATGCCCGTGCAGTCACTCATTCATCGATGTAGAAAAGTGATGTAAAATTATAATTTTCGTAATTTAAAAAAATATTTGCATACTGACCACTGGGAAAACTCCCGATCATAGATATATGTATATATGTGCATATTTCTCTGGCTCTGGATGGCCACAGTCCTCCACTGCACCTTGGTCCCTCAATTCATTTCAAAGGAGCGCTACCCTGTACTAAAATAGCGGCTCTATTGATGCATTCCTTCCAATGGACAACAACAGGGTAGGCGACATCTAATGTAAATATCTATGGTATTATATAAGGCTGTTAAGGATGCTGCCTCTGTACTGTATAGTAAAGTACAATAGGCAGTAAGAGAATTGCTGTTGACGTTAAAAGGGTTAAAAAATATATACATGGGTTGTTGCACTTAATTATCTGTTGTATTTTTACTTCACTACTGTACTTTTATTTTTTACTTTATTACATTACAAAACAAAATATTGTACTTTTTTCTCCTGAATAAAACCATCATAAAAATAATAAATAAGAATAAGAATAAAAAATCATCACCTGCTCGGATAGGGGTGTTTAATTTGTGAACAAAGCTAAATTTGATCAGTTAACCTGTTAAATCGGTTCACGATTGCACTGAACGACGAGTTTGTGACTTGGATTGACATCTGTTCATGAGTTAACAATTCAATGATTCAAATGATCTGTTCAGAGTGAGTCTCCAGTAAATGATTCACTGATTCAAATGATCTGTTCATAGAGAGTCTCCAGTAAATGATTCACTGATTCAAATGATCTGTTCATAGAGAGTCTCCAGTAAATGATTTAAGGATTCAAATGATCTGTTCATAGAGAATCTCCAGTAAATGATTTACTGATTCAAATGATCTGTTTAGATTGAGTCTCCAGTAAATGATTCACTGATTCAAATGATCTGTTTACAGTGAGTCGCCAATAAATGATTCACTGATTCAAATAATCTGTTCTGAGTGAGTTTCCAGAAAATTATTGCTGATTCAACTGATGTGTTCTGAGTGAGTTTCCAAAAAATGATTGACTGATTCAAATGATCTGTTCAGAGTGAATCTCCAGTAAACCATTTACTTATTCAAATGATCCAATCAGAGTGAGACTCCAGAAAATGATTAACTGATTCAAAAGATCTGTTCAGTGTGAGTCTCCAGAAGATTTTTCACTGATTAAAATGATCTGTTTAGAGTAAGTTACTTCAGTAAGTGTTTTACTGATTCAAATGCTCTGTCCAGAAAATGATTCACTGATTCAAATGAACTGTT
>CAIGQV010016663.1:2235492-2259992 GCA_903798115.1 Danio jaintianensis | reverse complement strand
TCAAATGCTCTGTCCAGAAAATGATTCACTGATTCAAATGAACTGTTTAGACTGAGCCTCCATAAAATGAGTCACTGATTCAAATGATCTGTTCAGAGTGAGTCGCCAGTAAATGATTCACTGATTCAAATGATCTGTTCAGAGTGAATCTCCAGTAAATGATTTACTGATTCAAATTGTCCAATCAGAGTGAGACTCTAGAAAATGATTAACTGATTCAAATGGTCTGTTCAGAGTGAGTCGCCAGTAAATGATTCACTGATTCAAATGATCTGTTCAGAGTGAGTCTTCAGAAATTAATTCACTTATTCAAATGATCTGTTCAGGTCGATTCTTCAGTAAATTATTAACTAATTCTAATTATCTGTTCAGATCGAGTCTTCAGAAAATGATTCACTGATTCAAATGATCTGCTCAGAGTGAGTCTCCAGAAAATGATTCATTGATTCAAATAATTTATTCAGATCGACTCTACAGTAAATTATTAACTAATTCAAATTATCTGTTCAGAGTGAGTCACCAGTAAATGATTCACTGATTCAAATGATCTATTCACAGTGAGTCTCCAGTAAATAATTCACTGATTCAAAAGATCTGTTCAGAGTGAGTCACCAGTAAATGATTTACTGATTTCAATGATCTGTTAAGAGTGAGTCACCATAAATTGATTCGCTGATTCAAATGCTATGTTCAGAGTAGAGCAAGTCTCCAGAAAATGATTCACTGATTCAAATGATCTGTTTAGAGGGAGTCTCCAGAAAATTAGTCACTGATTCCAATGATCTGTTCAGAGGAGAGTCGACAGTAAATGATTCACTGATTCAAAAGATCTGTTCAGAGTGAGAGAAACAGAGTGTAACAATGATTTTGAAAAGCGACGTGAATGTGATTTCACATGATTTTACTTGAATTATCATGAATTTATGCATCTGGTTATTAGAGCATAACAACATTCATCAGGAAGTACCTTTACTTTTATTTCTCAAGTAAATAAAAAAATCAATTATATTTGTACTTTGACTCAAGTTGTCACAATCACCAGCGATTCAGGCTTGTAGATCGCTGGGAATCTTTCACTTTCACTAAAGACTACACATCTGTCACCATATGGACTACAAATCCTGTCATGCACCACACACTCACACCTGTTCCGGTTTCCCACTGATTGCTAGAACTGATTACGTGGACTTTAAAGGCAGCACAGACACACACACCAGTTGCTGAGTCTTGTTATACTGAATTGTGAACATTATGACACGTTTTCCTTGCCTTGCCGGTTTTGACCCTCGCTTAGTTTTGTTTGTTTTGCTGTTTATTGTCTGCTCCCTGCCTTCTTACCACTGGCCTGTTATTTGTTTACGACTTATCTGGATTATCTGCATATACCTGTTTGCCCCTCTGTTGCCTGCCTGACCGTTCTGTTTAATAAACCTGCGTTTGGATCCGCACTCCTTTGTCAGCGTCCCCTTCACTTGACACAAGTAATGTTGAAAAAGGAGAACTTTATACTTCTATTAGAGTAAGATTTTATTAGGGTATCTGTACTTTTACTCAACTCTTCATCCACTGTTTTTTTATCTTTATTATTTGTATAGGGTTATATATTACTATATGTATATCTGTAACTATAAGTAGTGAATTGTGAAGCTGATCTTTACAATTGAGGGCGGCGTGGTGGCGCAGTGGGTAGCGCTGTCGCCTCACAGCAAGAAGGTCACTGGTTTGAGCCTCAGCTGGGTCAGTTGGCATTTCTATGTGGAGTTTGCATGTTCTCCCCGTGTTGGTTTCCTCCAGGTGCTCCGGTTTCCCCAACAAGTCCAAAGACATGTGGTATAGGTGAATTGGGTAAGCTAAATTGTCCGTAGTGTATGTGTGTGAATGAGAGTGTATGGGTGTTTCCCAGTGATGAGTTGCAGCTGGAAGGGCATCCGCTGCGTAAAACATATGCTGGATAGGTTGGCGGTCCATTCCGCTGTGGCAACCCCTGATTAATAAAGGGACTAAGCCGAAAAGAAAATGAAAGGATCTTCACAATTGTTTTGGCTGCATGTGATACTGAATATAATCATTTCAGTTGTGACGCAGTTGGAGAGTAACTTGAAAGAATGGGACAATTAATCTCTGCTAATTATGTTTGCTAGTAATGACTGCATTAAACGGTAATAGTATTTACATACGGTATGAGCCAGAGCGCTTGAATTATGACATCTGTTAAAAGTTTAATATTCACAATATTACAGCGTTGAATTATTCGTCCTTTAAAAGCCGCAGACAACATGATGCAAAATAATGACTCTGTGCACGTCCTCATCTCACACTTGACGGCTCGCATAAAACAAAACAGCATTTATTTGATGCATACACATAATCCACAACATCATATTGTAAATATTAGGATTCAACAAATGCATATTGTTTCGCATTCAGCCATCCTGGTGAATATTTGTCATCTTTGTAAATGTAATATATATGTGATTAAATCATAATTGTGTCATCTGTCTGTCCAAGCACGAGACGTTCACTTAGCAACCAGCCAGAACTCCCTGGCAACCACTCTGACACCTTAGCAACTGCATATATACTTTCAAATTTCTTTCAAAATGTTCAAATTGTCACAAGATTAGCATAACTTCAAACTAACCTTGAAACTATTTTGCATTTCTAGACAATGGCAAGTAAACATTCAATGTCTGTCTCGAAAAAAAAGTTCCCTTTAGTGTTACTCAGCTTTACCATGAGCTTTGAGAGCTTGAGAACCAAATGTCCTCAAAAAACGTAGTGAAAATCAACTTGTTAGGACATTTAGGGAGTTTTCACACCTGCCTTATTTAGTTCGGTTGAATCGCACTAGAGTTCGTTTACCCTCTTGGTGCGGTTCGTTTGGGCAGGTGTGAATGTAACAATCGCACTCGAGTGCGCACCAAAAGCGGACCAAAAAAGTGTACCGAGACTTCCTTGAAGAGATGGTCTCGGTACGCTTTCAAACGAACCCTGGAGCGGTTCGTTTGTGGTGAGAACATGATCCGAACTAAAACAGACCCAACCGTAAAAGTACTGTGCCTTTTTGGACTAATCCAGCTGCCGTAGTCCGATGCGCTGTGCCATCTTATGGGGTGTGAAGGAAAAGTATTTGTTGACAGCGCTTTACCAACAATTTTAAACAGAGAGAGAGAGAAAAACATTACCTGATGGATCGTTGGTAATATTTCCGGAAGATGACCATGTCGCAGTTTAGCTAAATTAATTCACGCCTCCTCCTGAAGTGACTTGCTATGCACATTTGCCGTTTGCAATGCATTAAAACAATGTTTTCCAGCTGCAGCCGTGCTTCATTCTCAAAATGTATATTTTGTCTAAAGTGATGTATACAAACTATATAGTATACTATAACCAGGGATACAACCAGCCAGCGCAGTAGTCTCTCCATAGTGAAAAGCGACATTTTGTGTCTGCCGGTTTACTTGCGGGAGTTCCATTGGCATTTTCCCGCACGTTAATTCTGACCAATCGAAAAGCAGTTTAGGAAATACGTTCAATAACATCTGGCCAATGAGTGATGTGGATTTTGTCACATGACTGCATTTTGGTTCTTTTCAACTGGTTCGGACCAAAGCAAGCAGTGTGGTGTGAAAAGGACGCAAAAACGGCAGAAAAATGCTACAATGTATCATTTGTTGCCGTTGGTCCGGACCAAATGAACCGAACCACAGATGTGAAAGCACAGTTAAAACCCAAGTCTGCTAAACGACTACTTACTTAACGATTGAATAGCTGCCATTTTTTCTTCTCTGAAACACTAGCACATTCATCTGAAAAGATTGAATGGAGTTCCACAAACACTCCTTGACAAGAAATCACCTCTAAAAGAGAGAGGCCAAAATTCGGCAGTTCGGATCTCATTCTCGTTCTTCATTGTTTTGGTGTATATTGACATTATAGCATTACACAACTGCTACAAAATTGAGCTTTCGCAAAACCCTGCCCTCATTTCTCTTTGTCCAACGAGCTTTCAGTAACTATTTTGCATTTCCAGACAATGGCAAGTTAACATTCAATGTCTGTCTTGAAAAAAAAAAAAAAGCTTTACCATGTGCTTTGAGAGCTTGAGAACCAAATGTCCTCAAAAAAGTAGTGAAAACCAGTTTGCGAGGACATTTAAAACTCAAGTCTGCTAAATGACTACTTATTGATTGCATAGCGTCCATTTTTTCTTCTCTGAAACACTAGGACATGCATCTGAAAAGATTGAATGGAGTTCCACAAACACTCCTTGACAAGAAATCACCTCTAAAAGAGAGAGGCCAAAATAAAGAAATAACATTTTTCACCTTAAACATCCTTCTCCTAGACTTACTTAGGCTGAGATGTGGCTACAAGACAAGTTTAATCAAATATATAAGTCTATAAGTCGCTATAAGTCAAATCCCCTTTACTTTTATAGCACTTTATTAGGTACACCTTGCTTGCAGCAGTTCAGATCTCCTTCTCGTTCTTCATTGTTTTGGTGTATATTGACATTATAGCATTACGCAATCGCTACAGAATTCAGCGTTCACAAAGCCCCACCCCCATTTCTCTTTGTCCAACAAGCTTTCAGTATCAGCCATAGCCATGACCAATCAATTTGCACTCTCCAGGGAAATAGTGAAGTGTAAATCCTAGAGATTTTTGTGTGTGAAAATTTTAGTATATCTAGTATATTTCTTAAATACTTTGACCAACAGCCGTAATTCCTTTCCAGATTCCAGATCGCCTTTGTTTCCCAATCTGATGCTAGTTTGGAACTTTAGCAGATTGTCATGTGATTGACCGAATAGATGTTTGCATTGTAAGCAGTCGAAGAGGTGTACCTAATAAAGTGGCAGGTGTTTTTTCATCTTGATTCCAAATAAGTTTCACAACGTAACCCTTGTGTGCTGTTGGGGATGTTTTCATCCACTCTGGGATGATTTTGAGTCTTAATTTGGCCACAACTTTCTCTCTGTTTCAGCAATTGGGATGATTTTTGATGACGAATCTTATTTTGACACATATTTTGGGAAAATGCTTTGAAATTTTTCAACAACTCAACAGTACACTCTGGTCAAATTGATTACCCTTTCGTTATGTTGGGGGCTGTTTTGACCCCATTGACTTCCATTATAATGACATTTTTTGATTGCCAAGCCATGACAGCATATAATCATGCATTCTTGATTGTTGCTGGTTTTCCCTGTTGAGAAGGAGGCAACACAGAGGTAACACTTGTAATTTTACAGTACATAAGGGTTAATAGTGAGCATCCACCATTTAACAGACTCTTCCATGCGTCATGAAGCCATAAAGCAAGGCCGTTTCTCCACATAATAGAGTCTGGCCTTGGATGTTGTGCAATGTATTGCCATTGAGGTGATTGAAAACTATGAATAACGTCAAATACATTTCCTGAGATTTCCAATTAATGAATATTATGAGTGCTTTCTTTTTATTCCTGAAGCTTTTTTTTTTTTTTTAAACCTTAAGTTAGGTAACATATGTTGAATCAAGTATAAAACGTAAAAAAAATATGTTGGTGTTACTTAACGTTTTCATGTCAACGTGTTCTTTGTAAGTGGGTTAAGTTGCTTTATAAGAATAAATATTTGTTTTAGTGAACTTAAGTGAATTATAAAAAAAAATTAAATGTTTAGTTCAATCAACATAACCTTCATGATTTAGTTTAGTGCACTTATTCTAAGATTTATATTGTTATGATTAACAAAAAATAGGTTCAGTTTCATTGAGTTTATTCAATATTATTTTTGCAATGAACATTTTTAGAGTTTCACATTTTTCCAACAACAAAATGTTTATCAAAATCTAAATCATGTCTTTACGTTTCGAAATAATAGCTATCTTTGCTTATTACAATATGTTAAAATATTAATACTATATAATTCATTCATTCATTTTCTTGTTCGGCTTAGTCCCTTTATTAATCTGGGGTCGCCACAGCGGAATGAACCGCCAACTTATCCAGCATATGTTTTACACAGCGGATGCCCTTCCAGCTGCAACCCATCACTGGGAAACATCCATACACACTCATTCACACACATACACTATGGACAATTTAGCCTACCCAATTCCCCTATAGCGCATGTGTTTGGGCTTGTGGGGGAAACCGGAGCACCCGGAGGAAACCCACACGAACACAGGGAGAACATGCAAACTCCACACAGAAACGCCAACTGACCCAGCCGAGGCTCGAACCAGCAACCTTCTTGCTGTGAGGCGATCGTGCTATCCACTGCGCCACCGTGCCGCCCTACTATATAATATATGAAGCAAATGAAAAACATGCAGCCTTTAAATAATTTACAAAAATATGCCTAAAATATATAGATATATATATATAACAATAGAATTATGCTACCAACATGCTAATTCATACTGGAATCATGGCGGTGACATGCTAATTCACACTATAAATTTGCTAGCAACATGCTAATTCACACTATAAATTTGCTAGTAACATGCTAATTCACACTAGAAACATGCTAGCAACGTGCTAAGTCACATAAACATGCTAATTCATACTGGAAACATGTTAACAACATGCTAATTCATACTGGAATCATGGTGGTGACATGCTAATTCACACTAGAAATATGCTACCAACATGCTAAGTCACATAAACATGCTAAAGCATGCTAATTCATACTGGTAACATGCTAACAACATGCTAATTCATACTGGAATCATGGTAGTGACATGCTAATTCATACTAGAAACATGCTAGCAACATGGTAATCCATACTAGAATCACTTTTCGAAAAAAAAAAAACATATATTCACGTATTTAAAAAAAACATTCAAAAATAATATTACAAGTAAAAATTCAAATAAAAAGGTTTACAAAAATATACTTATATAAAATAAATAATAGTCTTATTTTGTAAACTACACTATGCCTTCTTGAAACTAAAAAAGCAGCTAACAACACTTCAGTTAATCAATTTAAGATTAACAAGGAAGACTTACATTTTGTCATTTTTTCCAACACGACTCTTTTGATTTTAATACACAAACATAAGTGACCTGTTTCATTTAAACATAGTTACATTCTTTGAACCAAGTAAAGCCATAATTCATTTTTTGAGTCTACAGAATATTTGAAATATTATTACTCGTGGTGCAAATCAAAGCATTAGCATGGCTTTTAATTTTGTAATTAATAAAATCTCAACTTAATGGAAACTAAAATGTGGCTAAATTAGGGTTTTCAAAATAAATTAATTGAATATACAAATACAATCAGTTTTAAAGGTGCTGTATGTAAGTTTTTGACTCTTCTAAAGCATAAAGATACCATAATATGTTTGCAGATATTTAGGAAACATGCTAAGTGAACATTCTTGTTTATCTGAAAAAAAATGCTGAAGTCAGATATTCTACTTTGAAAATGTGCGTTACGTGCCGGAACGACTGTCTCTGTTTTGTTTTTTTTAACCCGCCCAATGCCAGTTAGCCAATTATATTTCAACACCCCGGGTTGCCTTGGTGGAAAACCGCATATTTCATTCATTCAGTCAGGAAGACTCTCAAAGTATACGTCTGCGACCGAAATGCAACCTCCGGTGGACAGTAGCAGACTCCGAAATGAGACGCAGATTCAGAGTACCACATTAGGTGGTTATTAATTAGCAAATAACATAAACGTTACAAACGTAAACATTAGGTGAGCAGGTTACATTGTAACCCCGTGCCCTAACAACACGCTACGTGAGGAGATTTGCAGTGATAAGCAATTTGGCTGTTTGCACCAGACGAAACACGACAGAAATTTAAATACAGCCATTCAGAAGCACAGAATAGTGCACTCACTGCTCTCCAACGAAATGGTAAGGTTTATAATCTAATAAATACATATTAAACCTCTTTAACATTACTAAATGTAGATGCTGAATCACTGATAAGTGTTGGTTTGCATTATTTCACAGTTCTAACATTCAATTTAAAACGGTTTATTTAATTTTCCAGATCTGAGGTGAACTATCTGCTGCTGCTTTCAGTAGTACGGCAATAAATGTCATGTAAAAATGACATTCAAACTCGCATTGTTAGCATTTAACACTGAATAAAGCACATGAGGTGTACCTGAGCTGATCATTGTCAGTTTTCTGTTGTTCACCTGTGAGAAATAGAAGCCGTTTCTAAAATAGGAATTTCATGTGTTGGTTAGGACAAAAACTCCTTTTAATATGGAAAATATTTCTTCTATCACGTGCCGTTGCTTTTATTTAGAACACGATTTAAATCAGCCTTTGTTGATGTCGTCAATCTGGCAACTTGCTCTTGCATGTGTTTTGAATCAGGGGTGCAATATCTAGTTCAACCACTTGGTGTCAAACTTACATACTGCAACTTCAACAATAACATTTCCAGGATCGCATCGTTATAGATGAGGTATATACAGTAGGTCTACAGTAAATAAAGCATTATGGTCAATAAATGGTCTAAATATATGTCGAAAAAAACACATGAGAAGCAAGGTAATTGCATTATCTTTACATTAAACCACATCTGTCCGTTGCATGTGATGTGTTCATATGTAATGTCTGATGGATTTGGAAATGGATATGGGACTGATTTATTAATAATGAATGTGAACATCATATTCCTTAAAAGTAGCGAGGGAAGCAGTTATTTCCTCTACAGTGATTCAGGAGAGACATTCAGGTAGCCAGGCAAGCATTCAATACGGTAAAATAAGGCACATAAAATGCATCGTCAGTCCGTTCTGTCACGTGGCTGTGCTGGATCAGATCAGAATCTTCCGTTCGCTTGACTTCAGGAACTTCCTCACTTTTCAATTATTCACACAGACAGGTGTTCAGAGGAGAGCGTTGCGTAAGTACTTCTACTGCATCTCATAGAGGCTCTGGCTTGCGTGCATAAAAACCCATGCAAACTTGATGACACATCATACGAAAAGAAAGATAGAAGTTGAATTTCTCGTACACATTTACGAGAAACAGAGACGGGATAACAGAGATGTGATAAGAGACTTTGATTCATGAACAAGCTTGTTTCCAAGTTGCACTGCAAAATTCATTAATGAATTTAACTGATCCAATTGCATCATTTCTCGAGTTGATGACTCACTGATTCAAGTGATCCGTTCAGAAAGAGACTGTAGTTAATTATTCACTGATTCAAATGATCCGTTAGGAGAGAGTCTGCAGTTAATGAATCATTGATTCAAATGATCTGTTCAGACAGAGTTTGCAGTTAAATACTCATTGATTCAAATGATCCATTCAGAGAGAGAGTATGCAGTTAATGACTCGCTGATTCAAATTATCCATTCAGAGAGAGTCTGCAGTTAATGACTCAGTGATTCAAATGATCCGTTCAGGCAGAGTCTGCAGTTAATGACTCACTGATTCAAATGATGTGTTCAGACAGAGTCTGCAGTTAATGACTCACTGATTCAAATGATCTGTTCAGACAGAATCTGCAGTTAATGACACAGTGATTCAAGTGATCTATTTAGAGAGAGTCTGCAGTTAATGACTCACTGATTCAGATTATTTGTTTGGAGTGAGTCTGCAGTTAATGACTCACTGATTCAGATTATTTGTTTGAAGTGAGTCTGCAGTTCATGACTCACTGATTCAAATGATCCATTCAGAGAGAGTCTGCAGCAAGTGACTCCTTTGAATAACTGATTCAAATGATTAGTTCAAAAAGAGTCTGCAAATAATAATTTCTTTGAACAACTGATTTAAATGATTAGTTCAGAGAGAGTCTGCAGTTAATGACTCACTGATTCAAATGATCCTTTCAGAGAGAGTCTGCAGTTAACGATTCCTTTGAATAACTGATTCAAATGATTAGTTCAGAGAGAGTCTGTAGTTAATGAATCACTGATTCAAATGATCCGTTCAGACAGAGTCTATAGTTAATGACTCACTAATTCAAATGATTAGTTCAGAGAGAGTCTGCAGTTAACGACTCCTTTGAATAACTGATTCAAATGATTAGTTCAGGAAACCCATGCCAACATGGGGAGAACTCCACACAGAAATGCCAACTGGCCCAGACGGGGCTCGAACCAGTGACTTTCTTGCTGTGAAGCGACAGTGCTAACCACTGAGCCACTGTGCCGCCATTCTGTAAACATTTTATTAAAAAAAAAATACAGATCTATTCTATGCACAGAAACTTACCTAAGTAAGTGGGTACTCTCAAATCCAAAATGGAATAAACTGAGTTACCCAACTGACCCTGGTTCCTCTCTAGGTTTTTTTTCCTTCACTTTCGTCAATTGGTGAAGTTTGTTCCTCGCCACTGTCGCCACTGGCTTGCTTGGTTTGCGCACCGATGGATTTGCTCGTCAGTGTTTGGAGTTTCAGCAGTGAAAATTAAACCACACTGAACTGAACTAAGCTGAACTTCAACTCTGAAATCTGGACTGACACAGTTTCAATTTACTAGAACTTCTATGTGAAGCTGCTTTGACACAATCTACATTGTAAAAGCGCTATAGAAATAAAGATTAACTGAATTGAAATAAAATAAACAGGATTAAAGTAAATTCATTTCAGATAAATAATTAACACAATGACAAATTCTGAAAAAAAAAAAAAAAGAGTAGCTTTTTGTTTCATTTTATGGACTGCTCTAAAAAAACACGTGTTTCTTCCCTGGATTGCTCATGAGGCTTGACTGGATGATAAGCTGTTTAGCTACAATACAAGATCCTGCTGGAGTTTATATAATGTTAACGACAAAGTCCAAAGCAACACTCACTCTTTCTTCTTTCTTTTCTTCTCAATATAAGGAAAAGTCACTCTCTGCAGAATGCAATCTGGCCTTGGATGCAGCGAGCGGCTTTTTTTTCCTCCACAACACTCACCATTCTTCTGTGTGAATGTACAAATCTGAGTCACACACTCCCACTGGCTCGCTCTCACGCTCCGCACACACTGCCAAGACACGTTATTGACCTCGTCAAGCGCTTTTAAACACGTTTCCAGTGTCAGTCTGATCATGCTCGAGGCTTGTAATACCATCTGATTTCTCTATCCAGGAGGGCAGGTTTTGGACTGATGAGTAGTTTGACATGTTGTATTAATCACCGGATAAAAGCTGCTGGAGAAACTGCTCGTAAATTTCATAAATAACAAGTAAATGACACACTGATGAACTTGGAAACATTGTAAAGCATACACCATGTCACAGTTTGTATTGGGAGTGATATAAAGCGCAAGGAGAAGCAAATAGGAATGTACCGTTGTAATCAATTCATGGGAAATAAATCCAATATCCAATCAGAAAGCAGAAGCTGATAGAAGATGGAAGCATAACAAACACAGTGATGGCGCAGCACAAAGTAAAATTGATTTGGACGGCAGAGATCGAGGATCAGTTAGCCGATTTGTGGCAATAGTACAAATGTTTATTCGTCAGCGATGTTTATTCTCAAGTCTTTAGAAATTTGGTAAAATCTAGAATCTTTTAGTTTGTAGTCTCTAATATACAGTATAGAAGCCCGTTCCCGCCACTGAAAATTTCTTTTTTTTAATTATATTGTTACTGTGACTTTTTAAGTCAAAATTCTGAGATAAAAAGTCAGAATTCTGACTTTATATCTCGCAATTCTGAGAAATAAAGTCGCAATTTCGTGATATAAAGTCAGAATTGCGAGTTATAAAGGAGTTTCCTGTTATGGCGACTGACCTTAAATGGACTGTTAGGGTCTACTCACACTAGGCACGGTTGTCTTGAACCGTGTTCAGGCGCGATTGTCCCCCCTTTCCCTCAGCCTGCACTCACACTGTATTTTCACTTTCCGAGCGCGCTTACATCATCGATGATGTGACGGTTAAGTTTAGAAGAGAATCGCTCTCGCTCAGTAGAATGGAGATTGCTTAAGTTATACTGTTTTGTATTATTTAAAGTTGTTTGGGATGCGATGACACACAGCCAAATCTTTTGCAGAACAGATCCACCACTTTGACGCTTCAAAATTTTGTTTATATAAATGTTTATTTATATAGAGCTTTTTACAATGTAGATTGAATCAAAGCAGCTTAAAAAAGAAGTTCTAGAGAAGTACAGTTTTCAGAGGTGAAGTTCAGTTTAGTTCAGTTCAGTGTGGTTTAAATTTCACTGCTGAAAGTCCAAACACTGAAGAGCAAATCCATCGATGTGCAGCTCCACAAGTCCCAAACCAAGCAAGCCTGTGGCGACAGTGGTGAGGAACAAAACTTCACCAACTGACGAAGTGAAGTAAAAAAAAACCTAGAGAGAGACCAGGCTCTGTTGGGCACGACCATTTTTCATTTCAGCTTCCTGTGTAGAGCTGCAGTCTAGGCGCTGGAGGCTGGAGAATGCTGGACGTCCATCGTGGAGAACTGCAGGTGTGAGTAGGTCACCAGGGGGTGATCAGGCTGGCCCACAGGATCAGTGCGGGGACTCGTCTGTCACTGTGGTCTTTCAGGAATAAGTCTTATGCACTCCGCTCTTCCATGACCACCACAGCATCAGCTCAGGATACGGCCTGGTCCAGGATTATGGATACCTTGGCATCATTTCTTCATAGGTCTTGGATCGCATCAATGGCGCTGCATAATCTCTGGGGGCTTCGGGATGAGTATCCCCAGGTGGAAATAGAGAATAAAGAAAATAATTAGCATAGCTGCTGTTCATAATGTATTTAAACACGATGCAAAAATGAAGTGCTATAAATGAAAATAGTAGTTATATAAACGTATAGACGTTGCATCTTAAGTTACATGATCAAGCGCGCTTTGCACTCACACTACAAGCATACCACGCCAAAGCCCAAACAAACCACGCTCTGGCACACCTCTCCCAACCGGGCCAGGGCCGTCCAACTGAACGGCGCCTGGGCATGGTTCGTATAGCCTAGTGTGAGTAGACCCTTAAAGACTCTTTCTTTAGGTTCTCTGCTTGTGATCTGGTATCGATTCGCGAGTCCAATTTTCCCAAATAATATAGAAAGCTTAATTTTAGGCGATTGGAGGTATGACACAACCTAGAGCTTAGTTTCAGATGGTCTGTTTAACGATTTATAATATTTAGACCAAATAATGCAAATGGCATAATTAATGAAAAAGAACAAGTCCATATGAATAAATAGAGTCTAGTCCAACTAGCCTATATATTTCCTTTTTGAAAGCGTGATGAACACTAAACAGTCGGATATACAGTAGGCTTTAAGTTGTGATTATGGGTTAATGCAATTCGTCTGCGCATGCGTCTTTAACACTCCATTTAAGGTCAGTCGCATTACAGGAAACTCCTTGCAATTCTGACTTTATATCACGCTAATGAACTTTATTTCTCAGAATTGCGAGATATACAGTCACAATTCTGACTTAAAAAGTCACAATAACCTTTTTTTATTGTTAAGTGGCATATTATAGTATGGGTGGCGCAGTGGGCAGCACTGTCGCCTCACAGCAAGAAGGTCGCTGGTTCAAGCATCGGCTGGGTCAGTTGGCATTTCTGTGTGGAGTTTGCATATTCTCCCCGTGTTGGCCTGGGTGTCCTCTGGGTGCTCCGGTTTCCCCCACAGTCCAAACACATACACTATAGGTGAATTGGGTAAGCTAAATTGTCTGCAGTGTATGTGTGTGAATGCGAGTGTATGGGTGTTTCCCAGTGATGGGTTGCAGCTTGAATTGCATCTGCTGCGTAAAACATATGCTGGAATAGTTGGCAGTTCATTCCGCTGTGGCGACCCCAGATTAATAAAGGGACTAAACTGAAAAGTCTTTCCTGAAGGGAGAAAAAAATATATTGATGCTCTGATCCAAAAACCGACATTGTGACTAAAATTGCTCCCATATCCTCCTTCCCTATTCCCTACATTGGTTTATTAACATAAAGGACTGCAGTGAAGACATATTTATGTAGGCCAACCAGGAGGAAATCGACCTGGTTCCTTCAACAAAAAATATGGATTGTTGCAGAAAATGAGCTCTGTGACCAAAGAAAGTTTGATTCTTACATTTTTATTATTATTACTTCCATAATCATAAAATGAACACACTTTTCTGAACATTTAAGACCAGATTAAATCAATAAAAAGCAAAATAGTCTATAGTAGTTTGAGTTTAATATTTATTCAAGTTACGATTGTTACATGGTATAACAAATATAACTTGCCTGCTTTTAATATACCAAGTACCAAATCTAAATTGTTTTAAACCTAAAGTATTTATGCATGAGGGATGTATCTAAATGTTAAAACAAAATAAAGCCATAGGCTGTATTTTTATTTATTTATTGGAATTAATGCATAATTAGATGCTGTTTTATATGCAATATGTGATCAGAAATGCAAATTTAAGGAAGTAAACTTACCTGTAGAATGCTACGTCCTAGGGTGTGGCCTAGACTATAAAATGGCTGCCAGAATTTTACAGGTGGCTCTTTGTAATGTTCAAGAGTCAGAATGGAGGGGGAAAACAAATAGAAACTGGTGCTCAAGATGTTTGATAACCAAATGAATCAACTATTGTTTTGTCCATTAATGGTCCAACAAAGAGACTTTTGAATGTTGTTAGCTACCGCCTTTGCTAAATGAGTAAAATCATCAGTAGTGTATCATTGATCCATTTCACAGTGGAATAAACTATCTTGAACTCCACCACATATCTTATTTTAAGCATTTAACCAAAACTTGCTCAAAAAAAGCCAGTTGACTTCAAAATGATGTAATCTTAAATGCTAACCTGCATCTGTAGTCCACTTGATGGGGTCAATAAAAACAAGTGTGCAAATAATTCAGACAGCAAGTGCACCAGAAGACCAGTGTTCATCTACTACTGGCGAAATTCAGGAGCTCACTCACAGTGCAGCCTGCCATTGGGTTTACATTGGCTGTACAATTGTTATGAAGGTGGATTACAGAACTAAATGAGTACTCTTGATAATGTTGTTTCAGGCACTGAAACCAATGGTACCCCCGCACGTCGTGATTTTGCCAAGTACAATGCGATCCTGGATTAACGTCTATGTTGTTTTTTTTTTTTTTTTTTTTTTATAATTATTTTTTGGGGGTTTCCACCTTTATTGGATAGGACAGTAGAGAGAATTGACAGGAAAGTGTGGGGAGCAGAGAGAGGGGAAGGATCGGCATAGGACCTCAAGGCGGGAATCGAACTCGGGTCGCCGTGAGCACCGGAGTGCATGTGTCGATGCACTTTCCACTACGCCATTGGCATCGACATCCTGGAACATCATTTTTGTTGGAAAATGTAAACCATACCTATTTCCTAAACCCAAGAATAACTGTACATTATTCCCAAAATCAGAGGGGAATAATAGTTGGATAACAGTCATGTAGAAGTGCATAAACCTAACCGTTAAACGTATCCCTTAATTCTGATTGGCTGATTTGAATGTTGTTCCAGGAACAACATAGATGTTAATCTAGGAACATGTCCTATTTGGTGAAATCAGGTTGGTGGGCTACCCCCATCAACCAATGCACTATACACTTTAATTATTGTGACTTAGACGGTAGAACATTACACCAGCATTGCAAATGTCATAGGTTCGATTTCCAAAGTATGCAAACTTGTCAAGTTGACAAAAAGCTAACTAAAAATATACACCTTTATAAAGGTCGTCAAACAAATTCAAAGACCAGAACTTACTCGTTCCGAAAGCTTTTCCTATCCAATCTTGTTTTCCTTGATACTTTTCTGAAATTATATTATAAGAAGGTGAAAGTCCGAATGTGCGAATATAAAACCAACTTTACCCCGATTGTTGGTGGATGTAAGGTGGAAGATGTCAAGCTTTTCCTATTCGATTTTTAGTTTTCCTTGATCTAAAACAAAATGAATAAAAGTTAAGGTGTTATGCAGTTCTTTCAAGAAATATCTGTGTTAACACGAAAACAACTGACACCAACTCCAAACTCTAATATTGATGTCAAACCAGTATGTGACGCTGAAATTTTGCCACAGAGATACAATAAAATTAGATGAGACTTTTATTTAACATAAGCCAGAGTTAGCCACAAGGGCTAATTTTCATCTGTTGCCCCCTGCCAGATTTAAAAAAAGGCAACCTAAAATCAAAAACACATTATTACACATACAATATCAGTAAAATTACAAACAGCAAAAAATTACATTTCATAGAAAACAGGACAACTTGATTTTTCTTTTAGCCATTTCTTTAGCTTGTATTTAAATGTTGAATAATTTGTAATACCCCTTAATTCAAAAGGAAGTGTATTCCAGAAATTACTGGCTCTAACTGAGAACTTGGAGCATGTCCATAATGTTCGCCATTGTTGTTGATGTTACGTTAAGTAGCGTCTCTAGCTAAGGTTGGCTAGGGCAGTGATTCCCAACCCTGTTCCTGGAGGCACACCAACAGTACATATTTTGGATGTCTTCCTTTATCTGACCCATTCATTTCAGGTTTTGGAGTCTTTTCTAATGATCTGATGAGTTGATTCAGGTGTGTTTGATTAGAAAGAGATTGAAAATGTGTAGGGGCAGCACGGTGGCACAGTGGGTAGCACAATTGCCTCACAGCAAGAAGGTCGCTGGTTCGAGCCCCGGCTGGGTCAGTTGGCATTTCTGTGTGGAGTTTGCATGTTCTCCCCGTGTTCGCGTGGGTTTCCTCCGGGTGCTCCAGTTTCCCCCACAAGTCCAAAGACATGCGGTATAGGTGAATTGGGTAAGCTAAATTGTCCATAGTGTATGTGTGTAAATGAATGTGTATGGATGTTTCCCAGTGATGGGTTGCAGCTGGAAGGGCATCCGCTGTGTAAAATATGTGCTGGATAAGTTGGCGGTTCATTCCGCTGTGGCGACACCAGATTAATAAAGGGACTAAGCCGAAAAGAAAATGAATGAATGAATGAAAATGTGTACTGTTGGTGTGCCTTCAGGGACAGGGTTGTAAACACTGAGCTAGGGTGATGATGTCATCATTTCACAAAATATACAGATTGGCTGTACACACAAATACACAAGTGATTTCATATTCAGATTTATCCATTCATTCATCCATTCATTCATTAATTTTCATCCGCTTTTCCAGGGCCGGGTCATGGGGGCAGCAGTCTCAGGAGAGAACCCCAGACTTCCCTCTCCCCAGACACTTCCTCCAGCTCCTCCGGGGGGGTCCTGAGGCATTCCCAGGCCAGCCGAGAGACATAGTCCCTCCAGCGTGTCCTGGGTCTTCCCCGAGGCCTCCACTATCCAGTTTGGGGAAAAAAGTAGTGTTTTCAAACCCCCATAATGCTTGATCCAAAACAATGATACATTTGATTTATTTATTCATTTTTATGTATAGGCTTACAGATAAACGTGAATCCATGTGGACTATGCCACATGGAGACTAGGTCTAAACTGTGAAATAGGCCTAAACTAAAACATGACATAAAATATTATAGGCATTCAGCATTTAATACCTTGATCTCTGTAGCTGAATGCCTTTAACATCAGCATTGTTGTGGCAGCAGCCTATGCTTTGATTTTGACCCTGAAATGCTGCCCGTTCTCTATATTTCTCACGTACGCTGAGGTTTATCCTGCTGCATTACAGTGATTCCTCTCTGCATGGCCTTGCCTGCCTCTCAGACCTGAGAAAAAGCCCCGCTCACACTCTCTCACATCAATAATTGAAGCGAAGCCCCCCACCACCTGTAATCTATAAATAGACTTCTTTTTGGATAAATATTTCATTCTCATATCTACGGTCTCTGTCTCTCGCTCTCCACTTCTCACAGCGAGATTGCATCCTCCTGAGCAGCAAAGCAGATGCAAATAGAGTTACAGTCACGACTCTCTCACGCTCAACACCCAATCCTACGGTTAGTCTCACAGAACCTGCCCAGACCACATCAACTAGAGAACAAAAAAATGAATGAATAAAACTACATTTAGATCATTTTGATTGAAAAATGGGATAAGTTTTCATAATAAAACATAGTTCCCATTTGCTTATGTACCAATAACTAAATGGTCCCACTTGAGAAGTTTGTGAGGGTTTAAGGATTAGAAACTGGTTTGGTTTTATGGGTTGGTTTAATACCTGGTTGTGTTAGGTACCAGTTAAGTGTTGTGAGTATGGGGCCTAATGGTTAGAGACTTGGACTAAAGGTTAGAGACTTGGCCTAAAGGTTAGAGACTTGGCCTAATGGTTAGAGACTTGGACTTGTGATTGAATGTACGCAGGTTTGAGTCCCGGCACTGGCAGAGATTGTAGGTGGTTTGAGTGAATTTACCAATAGTGAATAATCTGGGTGTGTGTTCAAGGTGAATGCAGAGCACAAAATCTGAGTATGGCTCACCATACCTGGTCACATATCACAACGTTTTTTTGATTTAAGGCCTGATATACTTCAAACTAATTTCAATACTGATCTTTGTTCAGGGGCAAACAGCAGTTTGAAAAAGCTGAGTGATATACGTGAAATTGTCATGAATGTTTACTTGAAAGTGGTGGGATTTTAGTAGCAAATGTGTACAAACCTTGTACAGAATTTGGCATGGTATAACCATAGTTTATACATCCTCAGGCGGTTGCTGGGTTTATTTATTTCTATCAGCCTGCTACATTATATTTTGCAACAAGGACACATAGTGTGTGGTTTAATGCTAAATCGGTCCGCAAAGTAGCCCAGGCTCACATAATGTAGTTCACAAGTGTTAAGCCGCTCTGCAATGTAGCCAAGGCTCACACATAATCTAGTTCACAAGTGTTAAGCCGGTCAGCAATGTAGCCAAGGCTCACACATAGTCTAGTTCACTAGTAAAGCTGTTTGGTAAGGTAGCCCAGCCACACATAGTCTAGTTTACTAGCATTAAAACGGTCAGCAGGGTAGCCCAGGTACACATAGATAGATAATATGCAGTCCCATAGTCCGTGGCGGTGGAGAAAAAAAAAATGTCTTGGCGATAGATCTGCTTTTTTGGGTGGTGTGTATTTCATTTGTTCATTTCATTGAACGTACTACATGTTGCTAATCAAATGTTTTTTTTTATACATAATCAAGTTTCATTGGTTTGTTTCGCCTTCATGTTCTCCTGCTTTGTTTGGGGGGGTTACATAATATATATGTTTGCAGCACTGCGTGTTATATTCTCAGACTGCATGCCTGTGAATATACTGTCAATAGCAAGTCTCGGTACTTGCTCTGTCATAATAATCAAAGTAGCAGCAGCAGCTTAGCAGCTTTTACTGTACTAAATCTCTCAGAAAGTTGTCATGACAGAACAGTTTGTTATTGTATCAAATAATTCATTTAATTGTTACATGAATGTAAGAAAATGAATGCATGTAAAGTGGGTCAGTAAGATTAACAATAAGAAATCCATCTTTCTAACAATATTTTCTGATTAGTTGTTAATAAAAAAAAAATACAGCTGTTAATGGCTAGTTCATAGTGTCAGGTTATGTAAATATATATAAATATAGGTATAAAATAACTTTATATATATAATTATAATTGTTCTCTGTTGTGTGAAACGTGACCCAAACATATTTTTCATGACATTCCCAAAAGACTATAACTGTATGTAGGTGTTCTAAATATTATCGCATGCTGTTTTCCCAAGAGTCTTAGTTATGGAACCAGTTTGAGCTGATCTATTATGTACCATATGCCCTACTGAAATTTAACGGCGATGCACTTCTGTGACAAATGTTGCTCATTCATGTCCTCCAGTCATCATGGAACAAAACACATTTTATTGAGGCAAAATTAGGAATGGAGCTCCCTAAAAAGACCTACGAGAGATATTTAATTAGTTATTCTTTTTGCTACATCGAATTTGCTAAATATGAGAATGCACTCTAGTTATTCAGCAGTAAAAGGGAACGGGACTCTGGGAGATCTTTTGCGTCACACAGACCATTATGCGCCAGTGTGTGAGCCGTCAGTTCACACTCCTTTATTCCTGGACCATTTAGGGTTGTTGTATGTAGTAAATATTCTCTTGCCGTCCTTCCTGGACTGCTTTTTTTGCTTGCCTTGCGCACAGATACAAAGATAATCCTACTGAATACACATGCTTTTATCTTTATGTAACGTTATGGCCAGCGTGATGGAAAGACTCCGGTCATCTAGTCTCTGCGATTATCACTACTTACATGTACTGTAAATCAGTATGCCTATTTCTGTCCCTTTAAATCTCAAATGTCTAGACAAAAAGATGACGCAATGACTTTCAAACATTTGAGTCATTGCAGAGATGTATGGATGCAGTCCTCCAAGCTCATAAGAGTCATGCACAGTATTAATTCTTCTTCCACTGCACCATGACTTTATATTCTATACTGTACATTATTTCTGTTACACGACAAGACTTTTGTCTCAGCAAAGTCAGACCTTACTGTCCTAATTAAATAATTAAATATAAAGGTATCATAAAATGAAAAAATAAGCGTAATCTAGAGGTCTTTGCCTTTCATATAAGCCACTTCTGATACCAAATGATCAACTAGAAGTCAAGTTATTATTTGTTGTTCCCAAAACTTGGATAGGTGACAAGACTTTTGTCAGGTAGTGTAAAGATGGCTGGAGTGCCCTTTAGTGATTCTCATGGGTACTCCAGCTGATAACCATAACAATACCAACCACACTGACCATTTTCTGGAAAATTCCCAAAGTGATGTATAAACAAACTTTGTTTTGATCTGATATTATTTGATTTTCATTTGATTTTGTTTGAAATATTTTAATCTAATAACTGTGGAGTAGTAGAAACCTTGTTGGTAATTGGTAATGCAATTTTATTAGAGTGATTTCTAAATATTTGAAAATGATTATATTTAGGCTACTGGATTCAACTTTCAAAAAGATCATTGTTTCAAAAATAATAAAAAAGTGAACCTGCAAGCCAAAAAAAGTCTTCTGAAGCCACAAGGAACAGGCTACAAATCAGACACATCTGAAACAACACTGCATTTATGTGTGTGTGTGTTTGAACTATTCATTAAACACAGCTTACCTCATTCCTGCAGTTTAAAAACGAAAAGTCTCTTTCTGTTCTCGGTGCCTGCAGTTTGACAGTATGATGGAGCGTTTGGCTTTCCTCAAATCATCATTGCCCAGCACTGTCACTGGCCTTCGTCCAGACTCACCAAAAGAGCAAGTGGCCAAGTGTCATGACAATGGAAAAACTGCAGACAGTACCCTGACATATCTGCTCGGCAAACTTTAAGTATAAAAACAAGTTATAAATATAAGTTGAAATAAATATTTAAATAAGTTTCTTCCGACTCTTCAACTCGAAGGCATTTCCAGCGCTGCATTTCTGTCCCAGACGTGCAGACATTTACAGAGACCTTTAGAAAGCAGAAGAACGTCTAAGCCTCTAATGAATTCCCCATCGCTCAGTATTATTGAACAAAGAGAGAATGCTGACCAACACTCGGTGATCCGACTGCCCACTGACGGAAAGACAGCAGGAGAACACTGACCTTGCAGCTGGAGGAGGCAGCCATTGATTTCAGACAACTATGTAATAGATTTAATGAGCAAACATGTGAACTGATCACAAAAGGATTGACCTCCGGGAGGGAAGTGTCATGGAGGACAGTTGAAGTTAATGTTCCACTCATCTAGCAGACTTGTGTGATTTGGATAATGATCACACTTGGTCTCTTCTATCTATTTGTTTTTTTTGTGGAAGAAAAATTCTCACTTCGAAAGTGTGAGATTCGAAACAAATCTCAGTAACACTTTAAATTAACTCTGAACATGCAAGAGATTATAGACATACTCTTGTAATGTACATGCCATATGATCTATCTATCTATCTATCTATCTATCTATCTATCTATCTATCCCAGTGGTTCTCAATCCTAGTCCTCGCTGCCCCCCACACTGCTTATTTTGCATGTGCCTTTTGTTTTTGATTGCGTTAATCAGCTCATTAAAAGACAGCTCCAAGAAGGAACTTTGTTGAGATCGACATGTTCCCTACATAGTTCACTGCTCTCTACCCATTGAACATGAGAAATTAGCTGAACTTGAAGTCAACTTAAAGATTCTAGCTACACAACTGTTTTGAGGCATTTTTAGTTATTGCAGAAGTGTGAAGGGTTATTTAACCATAATCATGTGATTAGCATAGAAGTCTTGTGCACCTTATGCCGAGTTCGGACAGCATGATTTTAGCCCCGATTTTGACTCGCCTACAAGGTTTGAGAAGTCGCAGACCAATGCCTGAAATCACAGGCAAATCGGTGCTCGTTCAGGTGAGTAACAATAACACAGTATGAACCATCAAAGACACAATCTGAGAGAATCGCAGATGAGTCGCCCGTGAGATATTTGGCATGCTAAATATCTGAACCTGTCTGCAATTCAAATCATGCCCTGTGAAATGTGTTCTGATTGAAAATAACATCGGTGATCACCTACAGCCAATGAGAGAGCAGCATCCACTAGCGTGGGTATCTGCAGGTTGGGGGAGAGGTTAAAAGTGCTTATTTTCATTCTATTTGGACCGAAGAAATGGAGGAAAAACTAGTGGAAATTTTGCAGGAGCACCTGTGTCTGTTTGACGTGTCATCTGAGCAATACCACAACCGGGTCGAAAAAGAAAAAAGGTTGAGGAGAAATTGCTAATTCCCTTAAAAACACAGGTGAGCAAAATAAGTACATTTTCTACCCCACTAAAGGCTTCTTTCTTATTATGTAGTTAATAACAAAATATATACTACATGACCTCGCAATGTTTCCAAGTCTATTCACGCGTGTTTGGTTGTGAGATGTAGTTTGACGACCAAGAGTCATGCAGTGTGAAACCCCCTGTCGCCGATCCATCTTGCAGTGTAAACAAAGCAGCGACGAAAAGCTAGGCCAGATAGTCATGCAGTGTGAAAACATCTGTGGCACGACTACTTTGAAAATCATGCAGTCTAAACTCGGCATTACTATTTGAATTAAACACACTTTCACACTGGAATCATGGCAAAATATCATGTGATGTCCACTTCGCAGGGCACTTAAAGTTAAATGGAACAAACATCAGAAGTGGTAAGAGAAACATACGAAATATGCATAGCAGAGAGGCGCTAGGACAAGGATTGAGAACCGCCGATCTATATATAAAGCAACTAAACCAGCCACAGGTGAACATAATAATATGTTATATATAAATAAATAGACACATACATACTAATCTGCTTGTCATATTGGGGTGCACATAACATTTTTTGGTCCACTTCTCAAAGGAGTACCGGGAGATGTTGTTTGGTTCTCACACTGTTTATGCCACAGCCATTTCTTACATGTCGTCATCATTACTATTAAGATTAATTTAAAATATTGTGTGGTGCCTTTCTGTAAATAAAAGCTGAGCTGCTTGGCAACGTAATGATTTAAAGGGGACCTACTGTGCAAAAATCACTTTTATAAAGGGTTTAAACATAGTTGTGTGGCAGCAGTGTGTGAATATAACCAGCTTCTAATGGTAAAAAATGTATTAATTCTATCTTTTATAATCACACTTGTTAAAAACAGTCTGCAGAAACACTTTGATATTTTCCCGTTATACGCGTCATCAGAGGGGGAAAGCCCCGCCCACTAGTGACCATCTCTCCCTCATTAGCACAGGATGTTAGTCTTGTTTTTGAATCTGCCACTATGCTGACACACAGGCATTTGTAGCCCCGCCCTCTTTTGAAAAGAGCACAATCTCATTTGAATTTAAAGCGACAATCACCAAAACGGCACAATAAATATAAAAGCCTAGAAGGGGCAGTTTCAGAGTGTTATAAAACATTATTTGTGCGGTATTTTGATTATTATTATTATTTACAAAGGATAGAATAAATAGCATACATTAGAAAAAGCTGCAAATAAACTAAACAGTTTAGCTTGTTAAAATTAATAGCTATCATAAAGAAATCCGTGTACAGAATCCGTTTGGTAAACAGCGTCTATTTATCACTATGGAGCGCGTCTGACTGTCACGCACCGCTACATGAACTGACTGTTTTAAGGATTGCATAGGAGGGGCAACAGTGCCTGTAATGGAAAGGAAGGGAATCCCGCCGTTTTTTTAAAATATTTATTTCAAAGTGTTTTCATGCCTAAATAAAATGAAAGCACATTTAAGAGCAAGGGTGGTTCGGCGGTATGGGTTGCGTATAGGGAGGATCGGCTTTTGATGTTTATTGCCACCCTTCATAGAAAGATTAAAAATACGGGACAAATATGGGAAAATACCTTTACGAGATGACAGCAAGATAGAATTGGGAAAAACGGGAGGGTTGACGGGTATGATTTCAATGCCGCAAATGAGCTGAATTCACCTCAGTTCCTAACTTATACAATTGTTCAATTAATATATCTATTCATATAACGTGTACAATTAAACTGTATAACCCATGACTTCGGTTCTACTTTTTTTTTTTTCTACAATTTTTCTTTCTTTCACAGTTTATTGCTGTAATATTCATTCATTCATTCATTTTCTTTTCGGCTTAGTCCCTTTATTAATCTGGGGTCGCCACAG
>CAIGQV010016663.1:2208658-2235092 GCA_903798115.1 Danio jaintianensis | reverse complement strand
GGGGAAACCGGAGCACCCGGAGGAAACCCACGCGAACACGGGGAGAACATGCAAACTCCACACAGAAATGCCAACTGACCCAGCCGAGCCTCGAACCAGCGACCTTCTTGCTGTGAGGCGAACGTGCTACCCACTGCGCCACCGCGTCGCCCTGCTGTAATATGTAATATTTAATATCATCAGGTTGCTCCAGTAGTTTTGTTCTTATTTGTTGTTGTTAAAAATGTCCATTATTCATAATAGAGTTCCCCATCCTCTCTTGCTTTCTGCCATTAGATTATATTCCCTTTCTCAAACGCTATCTAAATGATTAGCCAGAGTTATCCTTCGGAGACATGCTGAAATGCTGGATAGGGCCTTTCCAATAAACTCTGATCTTATGGGGTTTTGTTTTTCCCATCTTTTTGTGGTTTTACAGACCCGAAGGCTCAGAAGCGACTCACTCGGTAGATCCAAATGCCAGCTTTTCTTCCACCGCCGTGTCCATCAATCAAAGAACTCCTTCCCAGATTTCAGATCCATCGAAAATTGCACATTTCTGCAAAGTCAAAGTGAGCAGCCCTCACCCCGCTGAAGGTTATGAGCATCATGATGCTGAGCTGGCAAAGACCGCGCAGGAGAGATGGTGATGTTGATGATGGCAGCACACGATTCTGCCACAAGATGCACAAAGAATCAATCTTACACAGACAGCTGCCATCAAAAGCATATCTGACGCAAACACACTCTCAGAAGTTATTGTTCTGGGCAATGCTGGCTCACTGGAAGGATGTGCCTCTAGTTTGAAAAAGAAAATGTAAAAACACCTATACGTACAATTCACTGTGGTTTCCAGCTTAGTACTAGAGGAAATAAACCATGTCAGAATGTATTTAAGTTTTCAACACCTTCTCAGTCAAATCTTAAAGAAGATGCATTTTCAAACTGAAATGGTTTAGGTATTTGAAACCTGTTTTTATACAGTTTAAAATACAGTTTCTCCAAGCACAATTTGTGTTTATTAGTGCTGGGTAATTAATATTTTTTTAAATTGCGATTTAATTGCATGATTTTCTGTTATTTAATTACATAAATTTTACGCAAAATTCAACAATTAATTCAAAAGTAGTCTATTGTGCACTCTTATTTTAAAAGTACTAGTAAGCCTGTAGGGAAAAAGGTGCAATAACACTTTAAACAACTGAGGTGTTTAAGCATTTCCTTTACTTAGTGAAGTTTATTTATAAACCAATTCCAAGAGAATCATGTGCTTATGATTGTTCACGGCTGGTCCAACACATGATTCACCAATCAGACGATTCCTAACTCACTATAAATAACCAGAGTTTCTTACCTCAGTATCTTCGTCTTGAAGAATCCCCTCTCCCACCCCTACTTTCTAGATTGGGTGACACGGCGGCCCAGTGGTTAGCACTGTTGCCTCACAGCAAGAATGTCACTGGTTAAAAATCCTTACTGGACCAGTTGACATTTCTGTGCGGAGTTTGCATGTTCTCCCCGTGCTCGCACGGATTCCCCGGATACCTTCCATAGTCCAAAAACACACGATATAAGTAATTTGACCATACCAAATTGGCACTATAGACGACTTCTTAGTAAGTAGTATAGCTATCCCTATAATCTGTCATTAGCCATTAACAAGTCGGGGGAGTTCATCGAGATCTACCTGAGCTCAAACTCCCCTCTCACCCTGCTAACGGGAGGGAGCCCAGGGCTCAAGGATCTTATAAGCTCAAGGCTCTCTCCTGGGACAGCATGCCAAACAAGCTTTATTATCAATCATCAGCTAAGTGTTAAACATATCTTGTAATTCTTAGCTTAGACATTAATGTAATCAAATTAAATCTAAATCCAAAGCCAGGGTATTTAGTGATAATGAAGTGATCATGGCATCAGTGGTTCACAGTTCCTGTCCTTGCACCACACTGTTCTCAAATAACCAGCTGATAAATGCGAGCTTAAAGCATGAACTGTGTTCAGAATTACAGATTCCCTACTTTGTTCACTACTTCCTACTAACCTGAGCAGGGAAAATCTTTACTTCACTTCAAAAAGTTTATTCATTGATTTGCGCAATGCCACTACCTGCAGTCTAAGTATTCATGTGAGTAGATTACATACAAATGCAATGGAAACGCATATAGGTGAATTTCCACCCTGTGTCCAAACCAGTACTGTTAAACATCACTCCCCTAATGTGACCCCTTGTCAGTTGTATTCAAAGGTAAGCTAGCATTTTCTATTATATTTGCTGTAGCCGTAATTGGCACAATAATATGAAATATTATTCAATAATTACACCCCACATGGTGAAAATGGGATTGTGATGTGCAATTGATTGGAATGCATTAAGGTCGGAAGTGGGACACTTCACTGCTGAAATTCCCACCTCTAAAAGTGTCCAGAACGTAGCATGAAACTGCTACACGATTTAATCTAGTAACATAACTTCTCATTTATTTTGCCATAATTAACAATTACAACAAACAGAGAGAAACTAACAAGAAAAATGAAGTCAAAGAGCCTAAATAAAATAAACCCTGATCACCACAATGGTGAATACCAAATGTTCGTTCGTTCGTTCATTCATTCATTCATTTTCCTTCAGCTTAGTCCCTCATTTATCAGGGGTCGTGACAGCGGATGGAACCGCCAACTATTCCAGCATATGTTTTACGCAGCGGATGCCCCTCCAGCCATAACCCAGTACTGGGAAACGCCCATTCACATTCACACACTCATACACTACAGCCAATTTTGTTTACTCAATTCACCTATAGCACGTGTGTTTGGACTGTGGGGGAAACCGGAGCACCCGGAGAAAACCCATGCGAACACGGGGAGAACATGAAAACTCCACACAGAAATGCCAACTGGCCCAGCCGAGACTCGAACCTGCAACCTTCTTGCTGGGAGGCGATCGTGCTAACTACTGAGCCACTGTAGGAATGAAAAATTATCATATGGATTTGTTTATATGGCAAAACATGTCTTTTTCACCAAGAAGGTCCATACTGACTCCAAAGGCAGATACTGATTAGATCAGGGCCTGGTGTGTGGACTTTGGGGGTTTTACGATGTGGTCACATGTTGATTGGTCAGTTTGTAAGTCTCAGTAATTGGGCTTTGGTCACATGGTCAAGAAAGATACAAAATAGTTGGTAAACTTTGCTCTGCCTCTTTTCCTGCTCTGTATCTCTTCCACTCTCTCTCTCTCTCTCTCTCTCTCTCTCTCTCTCTCTCACACATAATAGCAATGCTCTCCCACATTTTTAGCTATTAAAATTGCCCTTATTTCTGTTTTTGGTATAAGATTTTCACCATCATACTGATAACTTTTTAGTAATTCGGCAGAACTACAGTTCGAACCGCTGTAGTTAAAAACCCATTCTTTACGCCACCGAATGCCAAATGTATTTTCAGTAAATCTCACTAAGGACTTTTGTTGATGTATGGCAAAAATAAAGTCAAGCAGGTTAGCAGTGAGTGAAGCTGGTGATGCTGTTTATAATTAATTCATATTAAGTTAATGATTTTGGGCAGTTCCTTTTATGTAATACAATTTTCAGTTTCAATACATAGTAAGTAAATTTGCTCTGTAGCTCAGCTAGGACAGCAATACCAAAGTGATAATGGTGTAATCTGTAATCTTTTTTTAATGAACTCACTAATTCCTATGAAAACATACAAATTAGATTGTATGAATTGCCTGTTCGTGCCCCCATTGATCAATGTTGTGAAGATGTGCACAGGCATGTGTGTTTACCCAAGTCCAGAGTTTCCAAATTGCAGAGGGAATATAATTTCAAAGGTTATTTCAAAGGTTTCGGTTTCAGCTATGATGCTGTATGTTCATAGAGTCACACCGCAAAACCTTGCTGTACTCTGCAAACTGGCCTGGACTGAACTATAAGAGCACGCTGCTGAGATATAAACAGACAGATGTGTGTGAGGAAATATCATACTGTTTAAAAATAATACATAAATTACAGCCCATGAGAACAGTTCCAGTCTATGTGGGTGGAGTGGGTGGATTTTTACCATTATAGGCACACACTGTGGACACACAAACAGCACGTTAAGCTGAATTTAGTACACACATTGTCCTCTTTCAAAAGTAACATAATACATATATTTTGCCTTGAACATACTGTATGGATGCCTTTTTTAAAGCCAGTGCTAGCAAAATGTACTAGGTTTTTGAGTTCCCATAGTACACAGTACTCATAAATATTAGTTTTTGAACTTAAAATGGTTTAAGGCGATTGTTATCCTCAAATGGTTTGAGTTCCCTTAACATATTGGGTTTAACAGCGCTCGAATGATTTTGTGAACTAAAATGGAGTATGTTCACAGTAACTTAAATGGTTAAAACCAACCGATTTCCTCAAATGGTATGAGCCTTAACCTATTGAGTTATTACAGTGGTTGTTTACATTACTGAAATACTGTATGACCCATAGGAGTGTTTTCCTAAATAGTGCCCCTACCGGGTAACAATAACTACCGGGTAACAACCCACATAACTGAGCTGTACAATAAAAATAGTGCAATTCTCAATCTAAACCCATACAATCTTAATTCTTAATGCCCATGAATTGCATGTTTATTCAATATTTGATGATCACAGCTTTAAATACATATCTGTGATTGACCCTGAGAGAGCGGCAATCATGTAGGCTGAAACCACTTTAGTCTTTAGCATTCACCGGTCAATCTGTGCTTTTGAAAACACTATTGGTTGGTCAGTCAGTCAGTCGACAGCAAGCTGGCCAGGTCGGCTGAGGTGCATATATTGCGCCCTCTGGTGGATTGACGCGAGAAGAAATTTGAGAACAAAAACAGCGAGCTGATGTACCTCCGGTAATGTATTTCGCTGTCCCCAGAAATGTAGACCTGGGTACGTATCCGTAATGAGCCTGGGTTGGCTATTTCACCCAGTATTATTTTTTTGTTCACCTAGTAGTGGAACAATGAATCAGGAAATAACAATTAGACGATGTTCATATGTACGAGGGTACTTTTAAAAACCATGTTTTCCCTACCTTCGTTTTTTTTTTCTTTTTTTTTATTGTGATGCATGTTAAGGGCATTATCGACCCAAATTGACAGCAATAAAAGCCTATTATGCCGGGTTCACAGCAAACACAGAATTAAATACATTTACATGAGTACAGTGCATACAAGTCTACAGAAATGTGAGAACAGAGGCCGATTACCGTCCAGTGGTGCAAATGATGCAGAATACACAACAGATTTGCTGCGAATGTACAGAATTTGCCTCAAAACTGCCTCAGGAAGGTTTGGTTTCATTCATTCATTTTCCTTTGGCTTAGTCTCTTATTTATCAGAGGTCGCCACAGCGGAATGAACCACCAACTATTGCAGCATATGTTTCCAGCCACAACCCAATACTGGGAAACACCCATACACTCTCGCATTCACACACACACTCATACACTACGGCCAATTTAGTTCAACCAATTTACCTATAGCGCATGTCTTTGGACTGTGGGGGAAACCGGAGCACCCGGAGGAAACCCACCTGAACACGGGGAGAACATGCAAACTCCACACAGAAATGCCAACTGTCCCAGCCGGGACTCAAACCAGTGACCTTCTTGCTGTGAGGCGACAGTGCTAACCACTAAGGCGCCCAAAGTTTTGGTTTGATCACCTAATACTGCATTTTCATGTGGAAACAATAATGGGAGAAAAAAATTGTGTACTTGATTTGGTAAAACTTATAGTAGAGTGCTGATCCTGGGTTCGATCTCAGAGAACACATGGATGTCTACTGATACCGTAACCTGCCAAATGCAAACTTGCAAAGTAAAAATAAAAAGTCAGCACACTGCATTTAAATGAATCTGTATTTTGATACATAACATGTGCAACGCTTTTTTTACGCCAACAAGAGGTGACTTTGAAATGTAGGGTCGTATTAAATTAACTAATCTTTTCTTTCTTGCTTTTTTTATGTGGAGGAAACTCATTGTTAGGCACAACTCAGAGTGGAACCACAGATTCACATGGTTTATTGCCTTAATTAGGGCTGCTGGATGTTTTTAATACATACAATTTCTAATCAACATTTCTTTTTAATTGTGCAATTTGGTGGATAGAACAAGACAAATGATTTCACCAATTTATTATGGGATTGCCTTCTCTGTGCTCATATGCAGCGTGACCATAGAAGTTGGACAAAACAACAAAACATGAAGTACTGTATTTAATAATTAAAAACAAAAAATAATTTCATGTTTCCCATGAGAGTACTGCAACAACATTTGTGGAAGAAAATATCCATCTTACTGGCCACTTTATTTGGTACACCTGCCCAACTGCTCGTTAACACAAATTTCTAATCACATGGCAGCAACTCAATGCATTTAGACATGTAGACATGGTCAAGACGATCTGCTGCAGTTCAAACCGAGCATCAGAATGGGGAACAAAGGTGATTTAAGTGACTTTGAATGTGGCATGGTTGTAGGTGCCAGATGGGCTGGTCTGAGTATTTCATAAACTGCTGATCTACTGGGATTTTCACGCATAGACCATCTCTATGGTTTACAGAGAATGGTCCGAAAAAGAGAAAATATCCAGTGAGCGGCAGTTCTGTGGGCGCAATTGCCTTGTTGATGTAAGAGGACTGTCCAGACTGGTTCGAGCTGATAGAAAGGCATCAGTAACTCAAATAACCACTTGTTACAACCAAGGTATGCTGAAGAGCATCTCTGAACATGTCCAACCTTGAGGCGGATGGGCTACAGCAGCAGAAGACCACACCAGGTGCCACTCCTGTCAGCTAAGAACAGGAAACTGAGGCTACAATTCGCACAGGCTCACCAAAATTGGACAATAGAAGATTGGAAAAACGTTGTCTGGTCTGATGAGTCTCGATTTCTGCTGCGACATTCGGATGGTCAGAATTTGGCATCAACAACATGAAAGCATGGATCCATCCTGGTGGTGTAATGGTGTGGGGGATATTTTCTTGGCACACTTTGGGCCCATTAGTACCAATTGAGCATCGTGTCAATGCCACAGCCTACCTGAGTATTGTTGCTGACCATGTCCATCCCTTTATGACCACAGTGTAAACATCTTCTGATGGCTACTTCCAGCAGGATAACGCGCCATGTCATAAAGCGCCAATCATCTCAAGACTGGTTTCTTGAACATGACAATGAGTTCACTGTACTCAAATGGCCTCCACAGTCACCAGATCTCAATCCAATAGAGCACCTTTGGGATGTGGTGGAACGGGAGATTCGCATCATGGATGTGCAGCCGACAAATCTGCAGCAACTGCGTGATGCTATCATGTCAGTATGGACCAAAAGCTCTCAGGAATATTTCCAGTACCTTGTTGAATCTATGCCACGAAAGATTAAGGCAGTTCTGAGAGCAAAAGGGGGTCCAACCCGGTACTAGTAAGGTGTACCTAATAAAGTGGCCAGTGTGTATGTGTGTATATATATATATTTATTTATTTCTACTTCCAGTTAACTCAATACTGAAATGTATAGAAGGAATAAAAATGGATATAATATTTATGTGGATTGACTGTGATTTTTGTGATTTATTAGAGTGTATCATTATTTTTGTGGATGCTTACTCAATGGCTTATTGAATTCAGTTAAAGTCTTCTGAGAAAAACTCTTTATTTGATGCACAGGGCTATTTTAAGTTCTTCACAATAAAAGAAAGATAAAAAAACAATTATTTTAACAGTAAGGGACGCCAATCTTGACATCTGTAATTTTTTGAACAGATGATTCATTAAAAAAGCCTTCTAAATTTAGTCGCACTGATGCCCTACATCGTTAAAAATAAGCTCATTATTCTACATAGCATGCAAATTAGGAATGTCACCAACAAAAATGGTGCTTTTTAATATGAAAACAATGACTAATAATGGTTTTTATACAAAAGGTCTCATTGCTCTCTGTACATATGCGAGTCCTAAATGTGATGTATGTAGTCCAACTATCCAAATGCACAACACTGTCAGCAAGATCTAATTGCTTTTACAAATGAAGGTGAACTTTTACTGTGGCGCCTGGGCAGGAAAATGAGCATAGTACCTCGGGGACCACTAATCTGTTTAATTTGATTGTTCTCCCAAACATCGAAATGTTACTTCTCTGATTGTATCTATTTTTGTTGTGTTCCCCAGTAATTGGACAGTGGCTAAATCAAGGAGCCTTGGTTATAGCAGCGCGGAGAGCACGGTTTTAAAATAAATGTTTCATTGACTCGCATTGATTCGGTCTTGTAGGGAATCAAGCCGATACCTTAGGTTTCAACCTTTCACTCCTTCGGGTCTTACTTTGCTTTGAGATTTTCCAAAAGTCTCTGGGTTTGTGTAAATAATAGACTCCTCTGAATTCAGTACGACACTCCGCTGCATTTATTATAAGTTATTGTTGAGTTTAAATTCAGCAGCATCTGGTGAGCAGGAGCTCAAAATGTGCAGCAGATCAAGGCCTGCAGGAGAACAATGCTTTGTCAGTCAAAAGTTAATGCCGCTTCGTTCAAAGTAGAGATCCAGCTGGGTCTGAAACGAGCAGCGCTTTGAAACTCTTTTTTAACATTTTTAAACAGAACAGTTGAGAGGGGATAATTGGTGAAAAAAGGGGGCAAGGGCCGGTGTAGGATCGATATGTGATGCAGGCTGGATTCAAACCTGCATTTATCACATGATCATTACGGTTAAACACTATGCCAAGGCTTAGATTATACAAAATTAATTGAAGATTAGTCTGGCACGGTGGCTCAGTAGTTAGCACTGTCGCCTCACAGCAAGAAGGTCGCTGGTTCGAGTCCCGGCTGGGACAGTTGGCATTTCTGTGTGGAGTTTGCATGTTATCCCTGTGTTCGTGTGGGTTTCCTCCGGGTGCTCCGGTTTCCCCCACAGTCGAAACACATGCAGGATAGGTGAATTGAATAAACTAATTTGGCCATAGTATATGAGTGTGTGTGAATGTGAGAGTGTATGGGTGTTTCCCAGTACTGGGTTGCGGCTGAAAGGGCATCCGCTGCGTAAAACATATGCCGGAATATTCGGTTTTCTCAGAGGATGACAAGCTGACAAAACATTCCTGCAACTCCGATACAAGTTTAATATGTATATTCCATACAAAATATGAAGCTGATTGGTCAGTTCTTGTCACGTGATTCGCAGGGCGCTCGCGGCATTCTGTTTTCAACTTAAATTCTTCCAGGAGCGAGCGCGTCACTGTCAATATACTGACGCAAGCCGCATGCCTCCATTGGAATTACTGAACTTGCGAGTGGAAAAGACGCGATATGAGAACGGTCGCTGTCATTTGCGATCTCCAGCAGTTGATCTTCTTACACAGACATGCTGGATTCACCTGATTTGTTGACAAATGGGTTGCAGATCCATTCCTTGGCAGTTCGTGGGTCCTTCACTGGGCCTTTTCCCCTTTGAAAAATAACTTTCCAGAGATGTCTGTTTCTTACTCATTTTGGTGCTTGTGGGTTAAATTTTGGTGCTAAAGTGACCGAGATGTAGCCGAGGGAATACGGTCATTTTTCAAAATAAAAGATCGTTCAGACTCAGATAATAAATAAAACGGAAACAATTAATGATTTTTTTGTCCGGCCCGGTACCAATTGATCCACAGACCGGTACCGGTCCACGGCCTGGGGACCACTGCTGTAGACAATCAAAAAATATATTTTGCTTAAGGGGGCTAATAATATTGAAAAAAATAATTAAATTAAAAAAACTGCTTTAATTTAAGCCGAAATAAAACAAAACTTTGACCAGAAGAAAAAATATTATCGGAAATACTGTAAAAAAAAATCCCTTGCTCTGTTAAACATCATTTGGGAAATATTTGAAAAATAAAAAAAATTAAAATCACAGGAGGGCGAATAATTTTAACTTCAACTGTATATATTATAAAAATGAACATTTTACTCAAGACATGCAACTATTGCAGATTTTCTAAGTTGCTTCAATACATTTCGTGAGCTGTAGTCTAAACAATAACTTCTAACTCAATTCCCCAAACTTTTTATATTTAGGTCAATATGAAGTTCTCCTCTCAAACCAAATCTTGCTCTCAGGCACCCAAACCCTCCAAAATGCACACTGCACACACCTCCCTTATAGTCAGACCATGGACAAAGACACGGTCAGGAGAAGTGGTGCCAATTTTATCTTGTCTTCTCATCCTTCGTCTTCCTTCATTTCTTCCTCACTTGGAGCTAAATAAGCTGACTTCGGCCCTTTTATCTCTCAATCGAAGGTTCTGATTGGTGTGTGATAAATTTTGACTCCTAGTGTTTCCCCTTTAATTGTTTGCTAATTGAGTTCGAACTGTGCTGACTTGACTGAACGATATTGGATTCTAGTACTTTCTAAATGACCACATGGCGTAAGCACTGAGAAATGTAGATTCGTTTGTAGAGATTGCAGTAAAAGTTCACCAAATCTGACTTATCTGTTTAATAAAGCAGGAAAATAGTGTTTATAGTTTTAAAATATTTGCCTCCTTGTTGTCTTAGAATTCTGCATACATTGATTGTCTTTCGGGTGAAAAATGACCCACCTTCACTAAACTTCAAAATTAACACATCTAAATATAATTTCAATCCTCAAATCTATTTTGTAAGAATAAACAACCTCATCTTCATCAAAAACTTATTGAATATCTAGGTTTTCCCTCATTAGTGTTCAGTATTTCATCAATGTTTAATCAGTGGACAACACTCATTTTTTTACTAAAGTAAAGGGTATATTTTCTAATGCTAAAAGTACCCACATAAGTGTAAAAATATAGAAAATTATTAATTTTGTCTAATGTTGGGGTCATTTTAGATAGTCACCAAACTTTAAGATGAAAAAACGTTGTTTAGTTGTTGTTGTTTTTTGTCGCTAAAATGGTGCCCGGGTAATTTTTTTTTTTAAGTCAACAATAGGGTTAATGATGTTATGGTGTTGAAATGTTTGTTCGAAAGCTTGCTTATAATGTTTTAGAAATCAAGGTAAAGTCTAATGGAAAATCATAGTTATGAAAAGATCTCTTATAAATATCAGCAATATTAGAAATAATCAGTTCGTTCGGTCATGCCAACTCTCAGAGAGATTTAGGGCTCTATTTTAACGATCAAGGCGCAAAGTCTAAAGCGCATGGCGCAAAAGCATTAAGAGCGTGTCCGAATCCACTTTTGCTATTTTAAGGACGGAAAAATTCGCTCTGCGCCTCGGCGCATGGTCTAACAGGGTTGTGCTTATTCTCTTAATGAGTTATGGGTGTGTTTTGAGAATAAGCCAATCAGAGTCTCATCTCCTGTTTCCTTTAAGAGTCAGTTGCGTCGCACCATGGCACATTTGCTATTTACATGGCGACTTTGTAAGTGGAAAAACTGAACACAGTTCAGAAAAAACGGAGAAAACAGTTAAACAGATCTGCGCAAGGATAAAGAACCAGCCTCCTCCAATCGGCCTCTTTACTTTCATATTTAATTTTGTTTGTTAAGCGCAAAGATTTGTTTCAAAACTATTTCTAAATTCAGTTTTAATTTCCTGCAAACGAATAAATGAACAAGAATAACGAAATGTGGTCAAAACTGAGTTATAGCCAAACACACGTCCTGTTCTTATGCCCCGTATGGTCCAAAACCTGACAGGAGGACAAATCTAAGCTTGTTTTTAATAAAACAAATATAAATATGCATATAATAAATACTACTACTACTACTAATAATAATAATAATTATAATAATAATAGCATTATACAAAAGCAAGTTGTCATGAATAAGCTGAAAAAAGCCCCCAGAGATGAAGAAGGCATGCAGGCAGTGGTTTTTATATTTATGTATTTAAAATGTTTTTGTAACATTTTAATCCTATAATTCTTTTTCATTTGTAAAGATATTTGCGTATTGCTGTACATCCTTTGTGTATTAAGCAATGTGTAAGCATTTAAGGTGCATAACTAACATGCTCTGCGCTGGACTTTAGGGCAGCTTTCAGCTTTTTTTTTAGTTCCTCAAAATAGCAACGCGCCAACAATGTGCCTTAACACACCTCTTTTCTAGACCGGCACACCCATGAGTCCACAAAGTGGCACAAATGGATTTGCTATTTAAACAACGTGATGCAAAATGGGAAAATTAGGGTTGACCTGGTCTGAAAATAGCAACACGTCGCGGCAAACACGTCTTGCGCCGGGTGTATGATAGGGCCCTTAGTGTACTAATGAATATTTATATGCCAACGGTTATGTCTTTTGTCTACGCTGCTGCTTTGATTATTGGTGCAGAGCAAGTACTGAGACTTGCTACTGCCGGTATATTTACAAACATGATGTCTGAGAAGAAAACACACTGCTCCTGCAAACATAACATACATAAACCCCTGTGGCAGATCTAAACACAGGTGGAGCTGGGATGGAGGAGGGTATCTGAAAACATGCTGCACATCACTGACACAAATGAAGAGCAAGCTCATTGGCTTCTGAGCCTATACAGCAACCAATCAGCTGTGCCATGTAGTTAAGTGGTTTGGAGGCCATAGGTTGTACCAATCAGACTGCTTACACTTTGTATTTTCATGATTTATATCAAAATGGTAGCCTGGTATAGCTTTATAATATCTAGCACTCTATCATAGGACTTATTATTAAAATTATTAAATTATTATTAGGACTTATAGTCTGTGTGAACCGGAAGTTGCTGAAAATTTTATGTCAGTACGTTGACATACTTCCAACTAAAAGTGGTGGGGAGCTTTCTTTTGGCACATCATTCCCTCATAGTAAACTGATGGTAAGAGGGGCATGGTTAAGAATATTGTGGCTCTAATGGTGCGCTCACACCAGACGCGAGTGATTTACATCTTAAGTCAATGCAAAGACGCGAATAGACATCCTGCGGTGCGATTTGCCCGAATGACGTGGCGAGAATTGAACGTTTTGCACACGAATTGCTCCAGTTCGAAAATCTGAACTTTAGAGGACATTCGCGCCGCATTAACCAATCAGGAGCTTGCTCTTGTAGGGGCATGATAATGACGTAGTGCCTGTTGTTGGTGTCCCAAGGGGGAAATCCTCTTGCTGACAATGGGCAACAGCTTATCAAACTGGGCTCGGCTCAGTTTGAAGCACCACTGAAAGCTTCCATCACCCAGGTATAGTTTCTGGAGGGGTTGATGAACTCACAGAGCTGGGTGCACCTCTGAAAGGATCTAATGCACTCAGACACGGCGCCGAACGAATCTACGCTCTTTTTCAGCCTTCCTAAAGCACATAAAGCACAGCTACTATCTCAATAAAATCCATGTTAGCCATTTAGCAATGAAGCTAGAGTCACCGGGCAGACAGAAGCCCCTCCCATGAAGCGAATCCATGTCTATTGTGAAGTGAATTTGACTCACGAATGAAGCGAGTAAACTCAAAATGTTCACACATCTGTTAGCGCATGCCGTGTCTGTTATGAACACAGCATTAGTCATCAAACTGATGTCATCAGAGAAGGACCACCATTCCAAACACAGAAGCAGATGCTCAGACTTTGATTGAAAATGACCAAAATAAGCTTGCACAGATTAATTGTTCACCTAAAGAATAACAATGTGCACTATAGCAAAAAAAACATGGCAAATTTTGATTTCATTTCGACATTAAGGTACAATACTCGCTATTAATAAATCATTAACTATGTCTTTTGTCTCAATAAATTCCTAATATACATTGTGGGTTGTGAAACGTGCAGACTTTTGGTTTAAAATACATAAAATGCACAAACAATATATATGTAAATTATTCTTGTTGCAACTTTCCAACTTGATATAAACATGACTTTCAGATTGTGAGATTAAAGGGGATTCATTCATGTTGCTAGGAACGATCAGGTAAGCATGCCCTAGGATGCAGTGAAAAGTGAAAGAGTATCTTAGCGAGTTGCCATGTTTTAGATGCACACAGTATGCAGTGTGAGGTAAACCGCGGCTGGCACTTCTCACACTCCCTGACTCTTGAGCGATCCCCTCTGAGGCAGCCAGACTGAATTTCTCAAACCATCTTGAGAAAAAAACAAAAAAACAGACGAGTCGAGCACCAGGGAGTGATTTCTTTTCTGTCAGCATGGCTCTTTTTGGAGAAATAAAGCAGAATTCCCTCTCGGCACAACCTTTTCTTTTGTATATCAATAGAGCTGGCTCTATACAGGTGCCCAGTTGATGTTTATCTGTATGTGCAGAAAATGCACATATGAAAGGATGTACATTTTGTGAAGGCATACTTAGTTTGCCGTTCTGAAAAAGCCTTTATTTCATAGTCATGTTTTGGTTGAAGTTATTTATGAATTTATGTATCTTGTATCTGTCATGTTTGGGAGCTATAAAGAAAAATGAAGGAGTTTACTAAGGTAAGGTAAGGTAATGAAGTGCTGTTTTTATATAAAAGAGATTGTTTTTTGTGTTTGGTAAATAATGTGAATGAATAAATATTCATTAATTCATTCATTTTCCTTCTGCTTAGTCCCTTTATTCATCAAGGGTCACCACAGCGGAATGAACCTTCCAGATTTGATATAAAGATGACTTTTAGATTGTGAAATCAAAGAGTATTCGTTCATTTTGCTAGAAACAATCAGGTAAGTATGCCCTAGGATGCAGTGAAAAGTGAAAGAGTATCTTTGTGCATCTAAAACATGGCAACTCACTCAGTATGCAGTGTGAGGTAAACCGCGGCTGGCACTTCTCACACTCCCTGACTCTTGAGCGATCCCCTCTGAGGCTAAACAGCGGAATGAACCGCCAACTTATCCAGCATATGTTTTACGCAGCAGATGCCCTTCCTGCTGCAACCCAGTACTGGGAAACATCCATACACACTCATTCACACTCATACACTACAGCCAGTTTAGTTTATTCAATTCACCTATAGCGAATGTGTTTGGACTGTGTTTGGAAACCGGAGCACCCGGAGGAAACCCACGTCAACACGGGGACAACATGCAAACTCCACACAGAAATGCCAACTGACCCAGCCGGGACTCGAACCAGCGACCTTCTTGCTGTGAGGCAACAGTGCTAACCACTGAGCCACGTTGTCGCCCCTGATTGAGTAAATAATGACAGAATATTAATTTGTGAAGAAGATATTCAGGTATGTTCGTGAGTATGGACTGAAAAGTGGTGGATGAAGAGTGAAGGGAACAGAGTCTTAATAATATTAAGAGTTATTTGGTAAGATTCAAAATAATAATACAATTCCACAAGCACTGTCATTCCTTGGATTTGATTTCTCAAAGGATGCCTGAGTTAAGCAAACAACAATAGGCAATTTGTTCGGTAATTATTACAGAGTTGTTGTGAGATAAATATGAGAATTCAGGTCATGTGGGACTGAAGTCACAAAGCATATTTAAAAAACACAACTTTTCTTGACCTACTCATTGCACATGTGTCTTAGTTTTCATTTTGTTTAGCTCCATTCTTTAATTTAGTGCTTTTCAATCTCCAGGCCACGTGTGTGAATATGTCTTCTTTCCCTATTATATAAAATACAAAAAAACATTGTTATATGATTAGTATGTCTGACAGTGTGCATGATGTCCAGACATTGACATTTATTCATTTAACAGACACTTATTTTACAAGCAAATGAAGGTCAAACAAGTTGATATATTGATTTAGCATAGAATAGAATAGAGTTAGAAAATCAAGTGTTGATGAAACTGTTGTGATTGCCAGTATCATTCTCCCAAACTACATAATCCTCTGAAGTCTCTTAGGTCATCCAACCAGAGACTATTAAACATTCCTCAGGCTAATTTCAAATCTCAAGGTGACCGAGCGTTTTCTGCTACAAAACTTCTAAATAGCCTTTCAGTTTCTGTTAGAACGGTCTCTACATTCCACGAATTTACACTCAAACTCAAAACCCACCTTTTCTCTTTGGCCTTTAATTGTAGTTAGTTGTGATAAGGCAGTTCTTGTTCTGCTGTGTGATTTATGTTGTCTTTGGTGTTGATGATTCTCTATTTCTTTCTTTGATTGTACAGGACCTTGGCCAACAGTAGTTGTTTTTATTGGTGCTTTATAAACAAATCTGTTGTTGTAGCTACCATCTTTCGGATGAAATGTTAAACTGAGGTCCTGACTCTCTGTGGCCATTAAAAATCTCATGGTACATCTCGTAAAGCAGGGGTGCAACCCTGTTCCTGGAGATCTACCTTCCTGCAGAGTTAACTCCAACCCTGATCAAACACAACTAAACCAACTAAGGGTTGGGCACCCCTGAACAGGGGTGTAACTCCAGTGTCCTGACAAAATTCCTGCTATTGGCTTTTACCCATCATGACCTCAAAGTTAGGACAATTCTAAAGGCCCACACACTTTTGGGGTCCCCAGATATACTATTAAGGGGCCCAAACCCCCATACCCCATCCCCCTGCCCCACGACACTAACCACCCCAGCACCCCCACAATTCAATTTTAGGGGACTCTTTGTCATAGGGTCCAAACTGGCTAGCGGCACCTCTGCCTATGGCTGCCATTGCATCATCCAGGTGGAGCTGTACACTGGTGGAGGTGAGAAGAGACCCCCTTACACAATTGTAAAAGTGCTTTTGGTATGTGTCCATGCACAATAAATGTGCAATATAAATGCACATTGGATTACATTACTATTGACTGAATATGTTTCAGCACCATGGAGAGCACCTATCTCTGCTGAAAGCCAGATACTACTGACTGGAGAAGGTTCAGCACCGTAGAGAGCACCACAAGTCATATGAAGTCAAGCTGTCTTCATTTCTGTAGTTTTTTGTTTTTTACAATGCAGATTGTCAAAGCAGCTTAACATAGATCAATAAGAGAATAAAGAGTCACGACAATGTTTCAGATTGTGGAATATCCCAGTATATCAGGCAGGCAGGAGAACAGTGGTAGAATTATAGCGTAGTTCTAGTACTATTAAAGCTGATTCAGTTCATTTTAGTATAAATTTCACTGTTGAAGTATGGCCTCACAGCAAGAAGGTCGCTGGTTCGAGTCTTGGCTGGGCCAGGAAGCATTTTTGCGTGGAGTTTGCATGTTCTCCCCGTGTTCATGTGGGTTTCCTCTGGATGCTCCGGTTTCCCCTACAGTCCAAAGACATGCGCTATAGGTGAATTGGGTAAGAAAATTGGCCATAGTGTATGAGTGTGTGTGTGAATGTGAGAGTGTATAGGTATTTTCCAGTACTGGGTTGTGGCTGGAAGGGCATCCACTGCATAAAACATATGCCAAAATAGTTGGCAGTTCATTCCTCTGTGGGGACCCCTGATAAATAAGGTACTAAGCCAAAGGAAAATGAATGCATGAATGAATGAATGTTGAAGGATGATCCATTGAAGAGCAGCTCCACCAGCCCCAACCAAGCAAGCCAGAGGCAACAGTGGCAAGGAACCAAAACTCTACCAAATGACAGAAATTGAGAACTAACCTTGGGAGAAACCAGGCTCAGCCAGGGCAACCAGTTCTCCTTTGGCCAAACGGCATTAGCAGAGCTGTACTCTGGATGTCGGAGGCTTGAGAACGAGGAGCATCCGTTGTGGAGAAGATGCAGGTAGAAGTAGGTCACCAGGTTGTTACTGTAACACCAAGATGTTACTGACTGGATGGGGTTCAACACCATGGAGAGCTTTTTTTAAACACAGGTGCAGCTCCTTTCCCTGAAATCTACCGTGAATTGTTCCCGCCACATACACACTGTTAATTAAGATGATCTCACTGCCAATTCCCTCATTATTCGGTTGAGTGTTAATCCATGTTTTGCTAGGACAAGCTGCCATTGCGCATAATTTATAGAACACAATTATTTATTAAATGTTGTGCATACACTGCTTTGGATACAGTTCAGGTCTTGGAGGCTGTACTAATGAGCTGATACAAATCAATGTTTGAGTGTGGATGAAAGCCAAAGTTAAATTTGGTCAACATATAAAGAGATTGTATCTCTTCAGAAGAGCTGGATTAAATGCTTGATTGATATGGGTTTCTTTTTTGAGCGCTTTATGAATATTTTTGAAGTGTCAGGGTCTTGGGTGAAAAGACTTTCAGTGGAGTAATAGAAGTGTCTGGAATAAAAGTTGAGTTGAGAATCACAGAATGTTAATTTGATCACAGAATGTTAATTTAAGAGTGATGCAATTTCAATTAAGCCTGATGCAGGTTGCAAAAACAATTGTTTGTATTGTGAACTTCGCAGTCTGATTTAAATATTCTCACAGGCACTTAGAATTTTTTAGTAAATAGTCAGTCTCCTTCACTCAGTTTCATGCGCAGTGACCAGTTCTTTCCTGTTTATAATCTTCATTGCTTCTTTCAATTGGATAGAATTTTAATTTGCATCGAGCTCAGTTTGATCGATCTAGGGGCTTACCTGCAGGCTTCAGTTTGACTTATAAATCTTAACATGGCCAAAACATAGTACTGTTTCTCCGGGTTGCATTGTTTTGCAACTGGTTGTCTTTGAGTGATCATTTGACCTATTGTTGTTTATTCTACCTATTTGTTAAAAACAGTGATTCCTTCAAGTATTAAATACGGCATTGGTGTAATGAAAATGGGTCATTGAATTTGTCCCAATCCCAATTATATTTTATAAGCCTACCCCTATTCCTTTGGCGCTTGATTGTGTAAATGGGTAGGGATGCAAATATGAATAAGAAATGGGACACCACTACGTCATCTACGTCCTTGGTATTCAATCCAGAATGTACCAGCACAGTAACGTTTAACAGATTACTCACTTTTTGGGGCTGTATTTGAACTCAAACATGTATGAGCCTCCGGGTTTCCTCAATTTAACAAAGTCATGTCCTCATTACGACTCATGGATCATGTTGCAAGAAGCACCAAACTTGTATGTATTTACACAGTGGTCAAATTCTTGGATGACCAGGAGAAAAAAACTTTAACATTATACCCGACGTGATGTAAAAAGCAAATTCCCTGTCACCAGACTGTTGGGTAATATCATCCGAATTTTAAATATTTGTGGGACTATTGCTAGGAGGTTAATATACGTGTTGCTATTGCCAGCGGTGTTGCCTCCGCTGGAGATCACTTCCTACATTCCTGCCGAACTACAAATCCCAGAAGCCATTGCACCAATCACTCCTGCCAAAGCTGACAGTCATCTGGACACACACACACACACAGCTGAAACTCATCATCATTGATTACCCGGACTATATATACACCTTAGTTTCACACACTTGGTTGAGTATTGTCTAGCTGTTGCATTCAATTCAAAGTGTTTTCCTTGTCTCTTGTTTTCGACCTTTGGACTGTTTATCGTGTTTTTGATTCTTTGCTGCCTGCCCTGAACTTTTGCCTGTCTTTGGATTACGCTCTTGGATCATCTTCTACGCTGTACATGCTGGTTTTCAAGCCCTGCCTGCCTGACCATTCTAAATAAAGCTGCATTTGGAACTACCCCTGTCTGCACACCCGTCTACCTGTCGCAATAATAAGGAACAATTGTTACCGAAATGTAGTGATTTAAAAAAAAAAAAAAGTTTATTTGAATAGCATAACTGTAAAACATGAAACACGTTACAAATGTACTAAAAAAGGTGCTTGTTTGAAGTAAAAGTCCTCATTAATGCCAATTATTGACATTTGTGGGTCTCCTTGCTTACTTGGGCAGCCATGTTGCTGCTGTAGCTGGTGAATTTCTCTTTCTTCATTTGTAGTGTGGTACCAAAAAAAGAGCTATCTTGCACTTCCCCATGGATATGGAGGGGCTAAGGTGTAGAAATAGGAATGGTCCTTAGTCACTTAACCAAACAGAAAAAACACAAATGATGTGTTACACTGTGATGCTTTGTCAAATGGCCAAAACATAGACCACTGTTTCTCCAGGTTGCATTGTTTTGCAACTGATTGTCTTTGAGTGAATTGTTTATCATTCAACCTATTTGTTAAAAACACTGATGAAATAGGTCATTGAATTTGTCCCAATCCCAATTATATTTTATAAGCCTAACCCTATTCCTTTGCCTTTGGCGCTTGAAACAGTGTGTGAATGGGAAGGGATGCTAATATTCCCCTAAGAAATGGGACACCACAACCAGATCCCATCTACATCTTTGGTGTTCAATCCAGAATGTACAAGCACAGTAACGTTTAACAGAATACTCACTTGTTTTGCCCTGTATTTGAACTCGAACACGTATGAGCCTCCGGGTTTCCTCAATTTAACAAAATCATGCCCCTGTTATGACTGGTGGATCATGTTGCAAGAAGCACTAAACTTTGCTGTGTATTTACACAGTGCTCATATTTATGTATGACCACAAGAACAAAAACTTTAACATTGTACCCGACGTGATGTAAAAAGCAAATCACCAGACTGTTGGGTAATATCATCAGAATTAAAATTATGTTGTGGGACTATTGCTAAGAGGTTAAAATAAGGAACAATTGTTTGAAGTAAAAGTCCTCATTAATGACAATTTTTGACTCCTTCTCCTTGTCTCCACTCCTTGCTTACTTAGGCAGCCATGTTGCTGGTGAATTTCTCTTATTTCTTCATTTGTAGTGTGGTACCAAAAAATGAGCTATCTTGCACTTCCCCATGGACATGGAGGGGCTAAGGTGTAGAAATAGGAATGGGCCTTAGACACTTAACCAAACAGAAAAAACCCAATGATGTGTTACCCTGTGATGCCTTGTTTGACACAATTTTAATTAATGGACATTGCAACATTGGGTCTTAAATGTAGCTCTTCAGTGTGTACAAAATATAGTCCTAAGATCTTGTTTCTTCAACTGTTGCATAAAGGCAAGTGATTCTGTCTCTTTCGTATTGCAATAGAATGCATCTAAGAAATCGCCTGAGCTGTCATTGCTAACCTTTCACTTCTAATCAGTATTGCCCCATTTTCAGAATTCTTCTTTTATATTTTCAATTAACTGATTTATTAACATTTAATCCTGTGTTTATACAGGTTGAATTAAATAGGTCAGGGCACCAAGAGACACATTTGAGCCTGGTTCACTCATCCATTCATTACCGCGTTACACAGATATCCACTTTTGTGCAGAATCGCAGCCCATCACAATCATATTTTCCATGACCTTGAGGATTAATCCGTCTGGCGTTCTCACATGTGACGCCTTACCCACGTGTGAGAGTCGATCTGAGGATGTGTCTGTGTTTCAATCTAAAGTGTAATATTGTGGGTCTGGTGTGAGTGTGTGTCCTTTTGGCTTAACTTATGACAGCACCAGCCATGGTCTGCACTGCAGTCAACCTGAACAATTGAAGAGCTGGGAGCTCAGCTGCGAGGAAGAACAAACGCTGCACACAAGACTGAAGAAATGGGGGGGTGTTGAATTGTGTGTCTCTTGACACTGAAATACCTTGCATCTTTTTTTTCCTGAGCTGGTTCAGATCCTCTTTGAATGAAACTCTGGGCCTGTCATCTTTTTCCTGGCACAGCTGTGACATGTTCCCACTGCGAACAGGAAATAGGCATGATGTATTGGCTGGAGATAATACAAGCTGCAGGCTGCTTTCACCGTACAGTACAGAGTGTGTATTTGGGTACGAGTGTTTTCAGCTACCTGTAATCAGTGTGTATGTGGTGTCTGGGGTTCAGGGTTTTTTTCCGCCAGCTGTTAACTCACGGGGCCATCTGTAGCAATAATCAATGACCCACGGTTTTATTTCAGACTAAGATGGGGGTTTAAACAAATATGCCAGATATAAAACTGGCTTTCTTACTTGTATTCTGTAATGTGCTGCCTTGGGAAAACTGGGGAGACGGTTATACAGTCTTGCACTTCATTTCCATTCCTTGTGCTGAGATTCATTCAATTCAGAAAAACAGAATTGCTGTTTAAAAGCAAATAGCATCATACTATTTGACAATATAAAGTAAAAATGCAGCTTGTTGTCAGTGCTAGTTGACTTCTTGGGTCCCAAGAAAAAAAAAAAAACTTTGTGAGGGGGATCTAAAATGACCCCTTAACCCTCCTGTTGTCTTAGAATTCTGTATACACTGTTCGCCCTTCAGGTCAAAAATGCCTTCACTAAACCTCTAAAATAAAAGAAGATCAATATAATTTCATTCATTCATTAATTTTCCTTCGGCTTAGTCCCTTTATTTATTAGGGGTCGCCACAGTGGAATGAACCGCCAACTTGTCCAGCATATGTTTTACACAGTGGATGCCCTTCCAGCTGCAACCCAGTACTGGGAAACATCCATACACACTTATTCACAGATATACACTATGGCCAATTTAGCTTATTCAATCCACCTATCCACCTATACCTATATTTGGACTGTGGGGGAAACCAGAGCACCCGTAGGAAACCCACGCCAACACAGGAAGAACATGCAAACTCCACACAGAAATGCCAACTGATCCAGCCAGGATTCAAACCAGCGACCTTCTTGCGGTGAGGCGACAGTGCTAACCACAAGCCACCGTGTCGCCTGCATTACATTTGTCATTTACAAAATGCTTCTGCTTTTAAAAATCAGTGGCAATATTACTTTTTTTTCTTATTGATGGCCATTCATTATCTGAGCTCTCCAGTGAACAGCCTGTGTGCGCCAAAGGAGCTTGTGTAACAGCCGGCTGGTGTTCATTCTGTAGGCTGGAGAGTTGGCAGTCAGACCTTGTCCAAATGTCAGAAAGAAAGACAACCAGAAGCTCTCTCAGGAAGTGCATTTTGAAGACTTCAAGCTTAGTCATGTCTTGTTTGAGCAGAGACATCCCTGACGGATGCCATTGTCTTCTCCTGCACTAGTGATCACAGATATATGAATTCCTGGACCTTTTTACGATTTATATGAACTCACCATTTGCGGCCATATTTGTGGTCTTGACCACACTTATTCTTAGAATGTTGGATTGGACAATGGATTGGGTGAAAGTGATCATCAACATTTCCATTTATTCATTTAAGCGTATGCTTTTATCCAAGGAGACTTACAAATGAGGATAAAAGAAGCACAACGAACAGTGTATAAATGCTATGATATGTGTTTTTTTAACAAGTTAGGGTAATCTCTCTCTCTCCCTCTCTTTCTCTCTCTCTCTCTCTCTCTCTCTAAGCATATGGATAGACTCACCTGTGTGGAGCACACTCAGAATTTCATGCTTATAAGAAGATGCCTGGTGCAAATGGAGAAGAAAATAGTATCTCACCTACAGGTGGTTTGTCAAGCCCACTCACCTGTGTGAAGCACACTCAGAATTGCACTATATTTACAATAACTACAGGGCAAATAGTTATTGTAAATAAATACATAGACAATGCTGTTGTCATTTAATGATTAAGTATTAATGAAATAAATGAGTCTTCAGATGTTTTTTTTTTTTTGGAAAATGGTCAGAGACACAGCTGCTTGTGTAGAGTTTGACAAGTTATTCCACCTTGACCAATCAAATGTAGTTCCAAACGTAAGTTCGGAAGAGCCGAATCATTCTGGCATGTCGGTCAGTTATTGCCTGCATATATAAGTAGCGGTCATTGCACTGGTACAGTCGACTTTTCATTCCAGCATCCCTCCACCTCCCATCTTCCCCTTTTTTCTTAAAAATTCTAATTTCAAAGTACCTTTAAAGCTTGGGGGTTTGAAATCGGAGCTTAAGTCAAGCCTCAAGTCTCCTCCAGTAATGAGAGCTCCGAGCCTTCAAGGTCAGAGGTCTCGAGCACCCCAATTTCAGGACAGTTAAACCGCGGTCGCACTGCACTTTTCGCCCCATAGACTTCCGATCATACACACCTGAATGCGTCAGACCGGAAAGCTCGTGCCACAAGTTTTGCAGTTCGCTGCAAAGCAAAGTTCAAGCTTGGTGAACTCTGACCTGCGAAATCGCATCACGTGACTGATAAGACTAATAGAAGATCAAAACACTCTGTACAGAAATGTAAAATATGAACCAATCGCTCGTTTTTTAAAATGTCTAATCATCTTGTTTAATCCCGCCCCTTTTCGCAGTGCCGTACGACAGAATTTTGTATGCTCAAACTCTAGTGTGACCGCAGCATAATGTCAAACTCGTTAAACCTGAATGAGCAGGTGAACTCATGAACAAACACCAAGTTGGTTAACAAGCAGTTTAAGTCAGAATATTATCATTCTGTCAATAAATAGGAAGTAGCTGGACGATCTTCAGCAACACATACTCATTCTCCATTGTCCTCCAGAGAGTGGGCCACTGAACAGGCTCAAATGTAAATTTGATGTCGATAAAGAGAATGACAGGTTTGCTTTCTACAGAAAATACTTTTCTCTGCCTGTTGACAAATGGTGTACTTCTGATGGACTCATCCCTGACGTGGCCTGGTTCCTGCTTGCTCATCTTGGCTGGTCTGTTCACAGTTTATCTGAAACTTGTGATGCAGCCTGGAATCATAAATCACACTCTGTTTGCTCATTTGGCCAGAGGAGAACTGGCCCCCCGACTGAGTCAAAGTTTTGTCTTTTTCTTTTCTTTCTTTTTTTTCCCATTGATTCCTTGCCTTTGGCTTACTTAGACAGGGTTTAAAAGACACTAAATATTCAGTCATTTGACTACACTGACACTGTTGGATGAGAACAAGAGTTTAAATGAATTTAGATGGATGATGGTGCTGTTGTTGACGACTGATACTGAACTGAATTGATCAATACCATATAGCTTCTCACGCACCCCTCAACACACAACTAACTTCCAGTAGATTTACAATGCAAATTATACTGTTATTTCTATGGAAGCACAATGAAGCAACAGACACAAGTCTGAACATGCTTAATTCAAAACAGAAGTTGTCATATCATAGGCTTTCCACACCTCATGCATTTATGAGTAGGGTATGAGATGTAATCCTCCATGTTTCTTTTACTATTTTAGAGACCTTCAGGCCAAATGATGCAATCCACAGGCATAGGCATATATAACTTGTATTCACACTTCTGCAAAGCTAACTCAATTAATTTCAATTTAACTGCAATTTGAATATAGCTGCATGTGTAATCTGATTCCAAAGTAAACATTAAATTGGCTCAGAATTCGTGGAACAGAGTTCTCCTAAATTGTCAGTCTTTCTCATAATGTGGCCGACTACTGTGAAAGAATCAATTTCAGAGAGACATTTGAAAGGATACCAAACATGAAAGGATTGAGATCATCCATTTTCTAGATAAAGTGAATATGTTAGAATACAATCTTTGGTCACTCTGAGTCAACTTCCAGGGACCTGATGCCCAATGGCACAGAAGATGAAGGGGGCACAGAATGGGTGAGCAGAGAAGCTAAGACAAATGGCCCCTTGGGACGTGCTTTGTCATCTCTTCTTTTAAGTTTTGAGGAGTTTTATTATTCTACTGCTTGCTTTTGTGAAAGTTCCTGAATTCATTCTTAATATAAAGTTGATATTAGTTCTTAAAAATCATCTACTTCGTCCAGGTCATTGTTAACCAATACACAATAATTTCACATTTTCTAGTCCTCTTTATATAATCAGCCCAGATAATATGTTATTTTTAAGCAACCCTATTGCTTTTATCAGCCAAAACTACAAATTATTGGTGCATATTAAACTGAGAATTTATTCGGGTGTTGCATGGCTTTCCCAACAACATAGCTTTTACCCCAATGTTTTTTATCCACCTATCATCAAAATTTCTTCTAGAAAACAAGACTAAATATTTTTCTTATGAGCTTATAAAAATTATTTTGACTAAATGCATAGTGAAAAACAACTTGAACCTAAGCTAGGTTCAATAAACCTAGGTACAACAATAACTAGAATTATCAAGTAACATAAGACAATTTATGTTTATAATATCAAAATTCACTTTAAACAATCATTGAGGATTGATAACTTCCACATGTGCTCTAAAAGTCATTTAATGCCGGACAGTGTCAGCTATGAAACAGCAAAACCCGTAAAACACTTAATTGAAGCTGAAAACATTGCAAGAATGAATTGGCAGCCTAGAGTCCTGATATAAACCTTGTTTACAAAGGTATGGCTAAGGAACACAAGTCAGTGAATTGAAAACGAACAGATCAAGATCACTGCTGAACAGAGTGAGAGACTAGTGATGTCCTGTGAGAGATTAGTAATGTCCAGTGAGAGACTTGTGATGTCCTGTGAGAAACTAGTAATGTCCTGTGAGAGACTAGCGATGTCCCATGAGAGACTTGTGATGTCCTGTAAGAGACTAGTTATGTCCCGTGAGGCACTAGCGATGTCTCTTGAGAGACTTGCGATGTCCCGTGAGAGACTAGCGATGTTCTGTGAGAGACTTGTGATGTCCTGTGAGAAACTAGCAATGTCCCGTGAGAGACTTGCGATGTTCCGTCAGAGACTTGCGATGTCCCGTCAGAGACTTGCAATGTCCCGTGAGAGACTAGTGATGTGCTGTTAGAGACTTGTGATGTC
>CAIGQV010016663.1:2175536-2208648 GCA_903798115.1 Danio jaintianensis | reverse complement strand
AGACTTGCGATGTCCCGTTAGAGACTAGTGATGTCCCGTGAGAGACTTGTGATGTCCTGTGAGAGACTAGTTATGTCCCGTGAGAGACTATCAATGTCCCGTGAGAGACTTGCAATGTCCTGTGAGAGACTTGCGATGTCCCGTGAGAGACTAGTGATGTCCCATGAGACAATAGTGATGTCCCGTGAGAGACTAGTAATGTTCTGTGAGAGACTAGTTATGTCCTGTGAGAGACTAGTTATGTCCCGTGAAAGACTAGTGATGTCCTGTTAGAGACTAGTGATGTCCCGTGAGAAACTAGTGATGTCCTGTGAGACACTAGTGATGTCCCATGAGACACTAGTGATGTCCCGTGAGACAATAGTAATGTCCCGTGAGAGACTAGTGATGTCCTGTGAGAGACTAGTGATGTCCCGTGAGAGACTAGTAATGTTCTGTGAGAGACTAGTTATGTCCTGTGAGAGACTAGTGATGTCATGTAGCTTCAGATGTCCAGAGGTTAATCAAAACAATAGCCTCGACACTTCATAGTCATATCTTGACACAGTAACCTTTAGCACAAAACAAGGTTACAACTAAAATTGTTAGAGTCATTGCTTTTGTCCAATGTTAATCACATGTTGAACAATGATTACAAGTTCCTTCATTTTGATCTCCACTGTTTATTACGTGTCGTGTCATGCCTAGTTAAGACAGGGTTTATTCCTCAGAGCCCGAACGCTTCAGGTAATAGAATCTGAGCAGAGCGCAGAGTGTGTGAGTTGGAGGGAGTGAATCATTGCTCCTCCGGATGTCCGATGAATGGCTTTTATCGCCGGGTGGTGATGAGACGTCATTATGGCCATGAAGGGCCTCTGAGAGCTTTTGGCCTGAGCTCAAAGTGTCCGGGTTGAGCTGGAGTGGGCCCGATCAGAAGTGCTTATGACCTGGAGCAGATGGAAATGGTCACAGTGAGCCTCTGCAGCTAAATAACACATTACAGCACATCAGACCAGCTCATCATCTGCATCTGGAGACTTGGCAGTTTCCTGACCTCATGTGACTCGAAGATACTTCTCTCAGACCTCTGTGACTTAGGACTTTTCAAGGGAAGCCTGCTTCACCGTTTGGCTCACGATTCAGATTTATTAGTCGTAGTAGTAGTAGTATTACTAGTATTATTATTATGAACACGACTAGTAAAGAACAAGATTTTATTCAATTTTATGACAACTATCATTAAGTGTCATGCACTCAGTTATGTCATATTAAATGCAAAGATAACATTGCTTGAGATGTCTTTGTTAGGGCAACTTGGCATTACCAAGACAACATAACTTGTCATGAGGACATTATAATTGCATCATGAATTCTAAACAAATATGTCATTACAACTTCTTAGTAAAAGGGTCAATACTATGTCAAATTATTTTAGAACAGTGTCGTTAATACTTATTGACATTTTAATAACAAATTCAGTTCGTACCACTGTAGTTGAGGTCAAGAAACATATTAATGAGGCTGCTATAGTTATTAAGGAGCAATTAGGGGGCAGTTGTGGCCTAATGGTCATTTCGACCCAAAGGTTGGTGGTTTGATTCCCGGTCCCGGCAGAAATTGAAGATGGGGACAGTGAATGAACTGCACTCTCTCCATCTTCGATACTTAAACAATGCACCTAACCCCTAATTGCTCCCCGGGCACTGGAAGAGCTGACAACTGCTCTGGCTGTATGCTCACTCTGTGTGTGTTTTTGTGTGACTTGAAACTGGTCTTCTGCTTTTAACCCATAGGTCTCAAACTGGATTCCTGGAGGGCCGCAACTCTGCACAGTTTTGCTCCAACCCTAATCAAACACAGCTGATCCAAATAATCGAGTCTTCAAAAGAGTCTTGAACACCTTGATTAGTTGCATCAGCTTTGTTTGATTAGGGTTGGAGCAAAACTGCAGAGCTGCGGCCCTCCAGGAATCCAGTTTGAGACCTATGTTTTAACCCATCCGAGTATGGGTAAAATCCAGCCTGATCTCACGGGGAAACGTAACTATTTTACGTTTTATCTGTTTACTGGATAATTCATATGAGTTCAGATTCAGATGTAAGATTTTTAAAAGGAGGCGTGGCACCAAACCCCACCCCTAAACCCAACCGTCATTGGTGCATAAGCAAATCGTACTAAATTGTACGAATAAGATCATATGAATTCAAAAGAATTAGCCACTAAATCAAAAAGTTACGAATTGGCGTAAGATAGCATTGGTAAAACCTTACTTGACAAGACTCCCTTTACTTACTAATTTAAAGAGATTCATGACAGTCTTATGCAATTTTTATGATGTTTATATGACAGTTATGTACTACAAATTTATTTATTGGGGTGGAGCGGTGGCACAGTGGGTAGCGCTGTCGCCTCACAGCAAGAAGGTCGCTGGTTCGAGCCTTGGCTGGGTCAGTTCGCATTTCTGTGTGGAGTTTGCATGTTCTCTCCGTGTTCAAGTGGGTTTCCTCCGGGTGTTCCGGTTTCTCCCACAAGTCCAAAGACATGCGCTATAGGTGAACTGGGTAGGCTAAATTGGCCGTAGTGTATGTGTGTGAATGAGAGTGTATGGGTGTTTCCCAGTGATGGGTTGCAGCTGGAAGGGCATCCGCTGCATAAAACATATGCTGGATAAGTTGGCAGTTCATTCCGCTGTGGCAACCCCAGATTAATAAAGGGACTAAGCTGAAAAGAAAATGAATGAATGAAATTTTTTTTTTTTGGAAAAGTATTCAACACAGGCTCATTGTGATTACATACCTCCGTAAACATTTCTGGAGAGCACGAATTATGTAGCCAGAGCTACGTATGGCTGCATTTCTTCTTTAAAACGAACACTACGGGGCGATATGACGCCGCTTATGGCTTCTGTTTTTTTTGTGTGATACCAGCTGACCGTTTACCTCCATGTGGACGACTTTTCTGCTGTTACCAGTTTGTCCAGTGGCTCGCAGCATACGCCAGCAAACTTGAGAGGCAGAGCGGAGTGTAGAGTTAACCACGACGACAGGTTTCGAGTCCTGCGAAGAACGGTTCCAGAAGCAGGTAAAACAAAAGGCAAAAAAATTAAATAAACAAGTAAATAACAGGGTGAGAATGTGGTAAGACCTGAAAACGTGGTAAAAATCAGGCTGCCACGAGGGCTTTTTTCTCTGGTTTGCTTTTAAAAAGAAAAAATGCTCTATTAATTGGGATTTGTGAGAGAAAAGCTTTATTTATATCCAACAATTCTGATATATTTACTTTTAAGTAATTTTGAGTTTGCATCTCACAATTCTGAATCTGTTTTTTTAGTTAGCTTTAATTTTGTTTGTGACAAATTGGATTTGAATCATGACAATATGAGTTTTCAAGAGGAGAGAAATTAGAATGGCAAGTTTATAATGAAGTTCTAGTGAAAAAAAAAAACAAATTACATAACTAAAAAATTTGTTTTGTTTTATGTTCAATCCACTTAAATTTGTAAAAACAATTAAGTTGTTTGTGTTGTGACAGAATGGAGGAATTGTGTGGAACCCAGCATTTTTTACAGTGTATAACTGATACTTAAATTGCAAGGCAAAATTGAGAAACTCAGGAAAAAAACTCATTCTGGAAAAAACAGAATTGTGATATTAAACTGGTAATAAGTCTAAGATACAATATTTTCAGAAAGTTTGCTAGAGCAAGCCGTGGAGTAAACATGTATGTTCGCCTTCTAATTAGCCAACATGCGCATATTTTTCATTCATTCTGTTATTCGCAACCACTTATTAAATCATCAAAATGTCGTTTGCATATACAATATTTCTACCTCATCTGCAGCTTTGGAGGAGGAGAGACGTATTTCGGTTTGACATGGTCGGTTTGGAATCAGCAGTTTTTAATGAAGCAATTAAAGAAAGTCTCTGCTTTCCTGAGGCCTCGGCGGACCTATCAGCCCTAATTGCCAAAACAAATAAAACGGCAGAGGGTTGAGCTTGTGGCATTTCATGTAACGAATGTGCTTATTCGAGACCGGGTCCTGCCCGCAGTTTCACCAACCTCAACTCATTACTATACATAGGTGTTCATAGTCAAATATTCGGCCACTCTTTATTTTAACGCACAATTCGCACTATAAACAAACCGTTAGCTAAGACTTTTAGCTCAAGTACTACTAATTAGCTGCTTCTTAATAGTTAATAAAGTAGTAGTTGGGCTTGCGTATTGGGTTGGATTAGGAATGTAAGTGCTAATAAACAGTTAATATCGTAATGATAGGCAGGTAATAAGCCAGTAGTTAATGGTGCGAATAGTTACTTAAACTTAAGTGTTACCAAATATTTAAATAGCTTATTTTTATGAAAGTTTCAATGTTAAAATCAACATAGGCTCATTCTGTAAACCCTATATACATAAGCCCTATATACATTTCTGGAGATCGTGAATTATGTAGCCAGAAGTACGTATGGCTGCATTTCGTCTTTAAAACGAACGCTAAGGGGCGGTATGACGCCGTTCCTTTTCGCACTTACCAGCTGACCGCTTACCTTCATGTGGACGGCTTTCCTGCTGTTACCAGTTTGTCCAGTAGCTCGCCGCATACGCCGAAGGACGATTCCAGAAAGCGGGTAAGACAAAAACAGAAGCCAAAAAATAAAATAAACAAGTAAATAACAGGGTGAGAATGTGGTAAAATCTGGAAACGTGATAAAAATCAGGCGAGGGCTTTTCTTTTTCAGCATTACTTTTGAAAACTGTCGGTTGGGTTTAGGGAAGGTGGAGGGTGGGTCAGTCAGTCGACAGCGGCCTCTGGTGGATTTACGCGAGTACAGCAGGCGCAAATGGCACTCGCAAGAGAAATTTGAGATCTCAAAAAGTGTACACAGCGGCCTCTGGCAGATTCGCGAAAACAAAAATGGCAAAAAACTTACCTCGTGGGAAGTATTTGGCGCTCTCCAGAAATGTATTTAGCAGTATGTTTTCAGAATTAGTCTGGATTGGTTAAAATGCACAATATCAACATACAGATTGTAATGTAAGTATAGATGAAGTTAAGTTGTAGGTTGATACAATATTGAATCCATAGTAGACATTTTATTCAGTGTATAATGAATTAGATTAATTAAATGTTCATTGCCGTAGGATTTAATTAAAAGAGAAACTCATTTCCTAATTTCATGTTGAAATATAATACTGATTCTGTCCAGAATAAACTAAAGTAACACACACTCAAATAAATCTGCATATATGTAAAATGCTGCACTAAAACAGTGTTTCAGTTGTATTTCGTACTTGTTGAACTTTGACGACAATTTAATTTAACCATATAGCTTTTTTTTTTAGTTCCCTCTGGATTTCCTTCATGAATAAAATGTTCATTAGCAAAGGTCTTTCCCGAACAGAGTTTCTCCTTCGCTGATAAATGATAGGCTCATTTTGCAGTTATGACAAACACACTGAACTCATTCACCTGTAGCTCTACAGAGACTTCATAAAATTGTTCATACAGCTGTTATGTTTTAAAGGGCATTAATATATGGATGTTGTATTTTAGTCTTTATTCAAACAAAGAAATATAAAAAGTTTTACACATGCACTGGCGTTTAAAGTTTGAGGTTGAAAAGATGTTTTTAAAATAAGTCTCTAATGGCTGGATAGATATTTTCGCTAATTTTTTTTATTATTATTCATTTGCATATCTGTGTGGAGTTTGCATGTTCTCCCCGTGTTCGCGTTGGTTTCCTCCGGGTGCTTCGGTTTCCCCCACAGTCCAAAGAGATGCGCTATAGGTAAATTGGATGAACTAAATTGGCCGAAGTGTATGGGTGTGTGTGCGTGTGTGTGTGAATGCGGGGGTGTATGGGTATTTTCGAGTGCTGGGTTGCGGCTGGAAGGGCATCCGCTGTGTAAAACATATGCTGTGGCGACCTCTGATAAATCAGAGACTAAGCTGAAGGAAAATGAATGAATGAATAGCTATTACATTATTATGGTGTTTAGTAGTTGCACAAATGACACTGACTCCTGTATATTAGTATTGACTTTCTATGCTAGAGGAAAATATGTTTGTGATGAGCTTTGATTCATCATGTGACAGATATTAGTTATTCAATAGGTTGATATAATCACATCATCTCAGGTAATGAAATACATATTTGGCCCTTACTCCTACACTTTCAAGCAAAAGAGAATTAATAATAATAATAATATTAATAATTCCTTACATTTATATAGCACTTTTCTGGACACTCAAAGCGCTTTACACATTTTGGGGTCCACCTGGATGTCGCGACGGCAGCCATATTGCGCCAGACCACACACCACACAAGCTGATTGGTGGAGAGGAGACAGAGTGATGAAGCCAATTATGATATGGGGATGGTTAGGAGGCCATGATGGACAGAGGCCAGTGGGAAATTTGGCCAGGATGCCCTACTCTTTCTCAAAGGACATCCTGGGAATTTTAAATGACCACAGAGGTTTAACATCTCATCCGAAAGACAGCGCTCACTGAGCAGTATAGAGTCCCCATCAATATACTGGGGCGTTAGGACCCATACAGACCGCAGGTTGAGCGCCCCCAGCTGGTCTTACTAACACCACTTCCGGCAGCAACCAAGCTTTCCCATGTGGTCTCCCATCCAGGTACTGACTGGGCGCAGCCCTGCTTAGCTTCAGTGGGTGACCATGTGAGAGTTGCAGAGAGCTAGCTGCCGGCTGATGTATTGGGATGTAAGTGAAAAGGCTAAGGGGTAGAATTGGGATTGCGCCAGAGTATCTCTGGGCTTGGTGACCTGTTATGAACATTTTATATTTATTGTAATAATTGGCAGTTTATTCAATAAAGACAGTTTTGCATCTGAGTAAGGGGAAAGGCTGAGGTGTAGAATATGGATTGGACTTTAGCCTGCTCACTTGTTGTCTTGCTGAGAGTAGAGAGAGTGTAAGTATATTTGCAGGACGTGTATTTGTGTGTGTACCTTGCATTCCTTACATCGTGGGAACCAAATGTCCCCACAAGTATAGCAATACCAGCAAATTGTGACCTTGTGAGGACATTTATTTGGTTCCTGTGAGATAAATGGATCATAAATGACACAGAATGATGTATTCAGAAAATGTAAAATGCTGATTGTTTCCTCTGACATTTGGGTTTAGGGGTAGAGTTGTAGTAGGGGGATACTATACAGTATAAAAATCATTATGGTTATGGTAAGTCCCCATAAAGATAGCTGTACAAATGTGTGTATGTGAGAATGTGCTGCCTCTACAGAACAGCTCTGCTCAACAGTCTGTCTTGCTGTAATAATGTGCCACCGCTGGGAGACGCAGAGAACTTTGACTGTTTTATGGCAGAGGTATTGTGGGAAAAAACAGCCATCACCTCCAGCTGCAGCGCTATAAACACTGAACTCATAGAAATTCTGTGAGTCTCGGTAATCAAATCATAGATGGAAATGTGTGTGTGTGTGTGTGTTGTGTGTGTGTGAGAGAGAGAGATCCTGAGAAAAAAAACACATGAGAGATGAAAAATTATATTAGAAATGAAAACGATGCACTAGATGTGTTGCGTCCGATTTAATGTCACAGACATGCACATTTCTGTGAAGTCATTCTCTTTTTTCATAAAAATAGTATTTAAAAAGATCGAATACTTCATCTAATAGAAGAATGTTGACAGAAGAGGACTTGGAAAAGAAATTCATGTTATATAATTCATGGAGGCATAATTTTGGTGGGCTGATGGACTTGTGATCCAAAGGTTGCAGGTTCAGGAGTCCAGGCACCGGCAGGTATTGTAGGTGACGGTAATGAATATAAAGCACTCTCTTCCACCCTCAGTACCACGGTTGAGGTGATTCTCTTGAGCAAGGCACCACTGCGTTTTCATGGGTGCAAGTTGCATAAACGCATCTGCTAAATTCTTAAATGTAAATACAAATAAGCCTCTTCCACTGTTCACTTACTGCATTGTTTCTTAGCCACAACTTAATAACCAAGGATTTTCGAGGGATTCTCAATCAGGTTTAGATCAGGACTTTGGGTTGCCATTTCATTATGCCAATTTTTCCAACTTAGGCTCATTCTAAAAACGTACCCCTATGTACACTTCTGGAGATCGTGAATTATGTAGCCAGAGGTATGTATGGCTGCATTTCAGGCTTTATAGCAAACGCTATGGGGTGGTATGACACCGTTCCTTTTCACGCCTACCAGCTGACCGCTTACCCCCATATGGGTGGCTTTTCCGCTGTTACCAGTTTGTCTAGTGGCTCGCCGCATACGTCGGAGGAGTTGTGATGTGGAGCGGAGTTGACTGCAATGACAGGGTTCAAGTCCGGTGAAGAACGATTCCAGAAAGGAGGTAAGACGAAAACAAAAGCCAAAAAATAAAATAAACAAGTAAATAACAGGGTGAGAATGTGGTAAAATCTGAAAATGTGAAAAATTCAGGCTGCCGCGAGGGCTTTTCTTTTTCTGGACTGCTTTTGAAAACACTGTCGGTTGGGTTTAGGAAAGTTGGTGGGCGCTGGTCAATCGGTCAGTAAGTCAGTCAGTCAGTCGACAGACTGAGAGCAGGCTCGAATAGCACTTGCGAGAGAAATTTGAGATTTCAAAAAGCGTACACACCGGCCTCTGGTGGATTCACGAAAACAAAAACTGCAAAAATCCATACATCCTGGGACATATTTGGCGCTCTCCAGAAATGTATATAGGGGTACGTATTCAGAATCAGCCTGGGCTGATTTTTTCCGTTTCAAGGAACTGCTTCTCTTAAACATGGAGGAAATTGTGATTTTTTTTTCAATTTACTATAGCATGGTTACTATAGCATACTAGCATAGCATACAATAACATTTACTATAAATTACTATAGGGTATCTTCACGTGAGTTTAGTGTTAAATGTTAGCATATGTATACCCAGGAATCCCAGGATTAATTGATTGGTGTGAGTAAATGATGTGCAATGCGAAACGTAAAAGATTTACTGTAGTTTACCTGCAAGTTGTAGTGAATGCAGAACTAGTGCAAGTGCAAAAAAAAGCTCTATTGTGGAGTAGTTTTGTGTGTATTACAGTATACACTGGGTCTCAGTGGCCTAAGCATGTCTGGCTCCATTTCTACCAAGTGTCCAGGTGGATGATCATATTGTGTCAAAACAAGTGCGAAAACCAGGTTTAACTCAATCAGCAGCAGCTCCAAGCAACAGGGTCTCTGCGAACATACTTTACTCTTTTTTTTGTTCCTATAAAATACATCTAATAAATCTTTGCAGATAAATTGGCTGTAGTCAGTGCAGCACCGGTGGGTATAAAGACGGCTCTGTTCAGACACAGCAGGATGTTTATAATGTGGACGCCTCGGGGAGAGCCGTTAAATCTGTTTGCTGCAGTATAGCATTCGCTAAACATTAGCCAAATATGTGTTAATCTGCGTGTGTGTGTGGTTTACAAGGACAGAAATGTGTATAATGACATGGGTATGACCTAGGCATTACAACATGGGGTGGTTTATGAGGACATGCATTGTGTCCTCGTTATTCAAAAGTCTTAAAAATCATACTTAACATAGAAAAATTTGTCACGTTTCTTGTAAGGGTTGGGTTTAGGAGTAGGGCCAAATAATACGTGCTTTTTTACAGTCTTAAATATATTACGCCTATGCAGAGTCCTCATAAACCACCAATAGTAATATATATGTGTCATTTTGTGAGGTATTAAGGTGGTGTAGAATATATTGTAATTGTTAGCTGTACCTGTCCTTTGAGATGTTAAAGTAGGGTCAGTGCTGCTTTAAGACAGGCATAATTCCAGTGGCATTATGGACTTGTGATCCAAAGGTTGCAAGTTCGAGTCCAGGCACCAGCAGGTATTGTAGGTGGGGAGAGTGAATATCCAGCTCTCTCATCCACTGTCAATTCCATGACCAAGTTGATTCTCTTGAGCAAGGCACCATTGGGTTTCCATGGGTGTAAGTCACTTTGCATAAAAGCGTCTGCTTAATTCTTTAAACGTAAATATAAGTTATTATTGATCATTTTCTTATTAGTCTCTTCCACAGTTCACTGACTGCATTGTTTCTTAGCCACAACTTAATAACCAAGGATTTCCCAGGAATCAGTTATTTTCAATCAGGTTTAGATCAGGACTCTGGGCTGGCATTTCATTACAATGTTTTCAGCTTCAAGGAACTGCTTCTCTTAAACACACACACGCACACATACCAGGACTGAAATTTGTATAATGACATGAATATGACCTAGGTATTACAACATGAGGTGGTTTATGAGGACATGCATTGTGTCCTTGTTACTCAAAAGTCTTAAAATCATACTTAACATTGTCTTACCACATTAAAAAATTGCCACATCTTTCCTCTAAGGGCTGGGTTTAGAGGTAGGGCCATATAATAAGTTTTTTTTTTTTACAGTATTGAATATGGTCCTCGTAAATCACCAATACCAACATGTGTGTGTGTTCTTTTGTGAAGTAGTCAAGGTGGTGTACAATATATATTGTAATTGTTTACTGTACCTGTCCTTTGAGATGTCAGAGTAGGGTCAGCGCTGATGTTGGTACACCATACTGTATATGACAGGTTTTACAGCATGATGGAGTGAAGATATTGAGCAATTTATGCTAGGCATTTATTTTAGGACATTTCTGAGGCCTATATTGATGTTTTTACTCCACGGTCACAGCAGGTCCATATCTAGGTCAGTGGCTCACTGGTTCCTGAAAGTCAGAAAGTATCAGTAGTGGTTGCATTAAAAGAAGCTTTAGTTACAGGGTTTTTATTAAATTTATACACTCAAGCCCAACATTATTCAAGATTAATTCAGAAACAAGCCTAAAATCAAACACAATTAATCGTGTGATCGCCACAAGTTTATTCGTGATTAATTGCTAATTAATCGCACATTTTATATGTTCTAAATGGACCTTAATTTTTTAATATAAAGATGCATTTTGAAACTGCATAACAACATCGGGGACTTACGTGCAAACAATAAAAACTGAAACTTAACAGAGTTTTATAGTGATGCAACAAAATGAAAATTCTTGGCATAATGAAGCACTTGGCTGTAGACTGAATACCCAATACATTTCTTCTGGATTTTTTGTTTTCTTTGTTTTAAAAATTATTGACCATGGCATGAATTAAACAGTCAAAATGTGTTTTCACAATTTTGTTTTGGTTTTAAAGAAAAAGGAATCACCGTACATTTTTTATATTCCAGCAGGTAGAAGAAACACGAAGCATTTAAATATGACGACTTGCTTCTTTCATCAATAGTCTTACATGTGTCACTCCTGTTGCAGCAAAAGCGTAAGGGAAAGTAAAGGCAGGATGTAATAAAAACAGAAGAATCACAAGCCAACAATACATGAACGAGAATGGACAATGAACAATGTAATCTGAGGGCTGTAAACACACAGGATGCTAAAGATCCAAACAAGATACCGGTGAACATAATAAGTCAACCTCTAAGAAACCATAGAAACAATTGTATAGCAATACCAGTAAAAGGTGACATTATGGGGAAAGATTTTGTTTTGGTCTCCATGAAGAAAATGGCTGAGAGATATAATGTATGTGTGCATTGATATATCCAGGCACTCATGAGATTCAAGCACGATTCATTTCTAGGGAGTGCTACAAGGTTCAGTGTTAGGTGCTTTAGTCTTTTCAGATGCATTATGTGTGTGTGTGTGTGTGTCTGTCTGTCTGTCTGTCTGTCTGTTTGTGTGTGACGAGAGATATACTGTATGTGTTCATTGAAATATCCAGGCACTTATGAGACTCATATCTCTAAGCACGATTCAATTTCATTTTCTAGGGAGTGCTACAAGGTTCAGTGTTGGGTGCTTTAGTCTTTTCAGATGCATGGTTTTTCTATGTGTGTGTGTTAAATTTAGGGGTAGGGTTGGGGTAGGGGGAGAGAATATACAATATACACAGTATGAACATCGTTACATCTGTGGGTAGTCCCCATAAAGATAGCTGTACATGTGTGTGTGTTTGTTTGTATGTGTGTGCGTTTGGCAGATTGCTCTCCTGTGTCTCTGCTGGCATCACGTCAGGCTCATGCAGCAGATGGTCTGTAGCAGAAACATGAGAGCCACAGAGGCCCTGACTATAGAGACGGGCTCACACACACTTCAGTGGTGTGTGTATAAACACAAACCCTACAGTGTCACACTGAGATGGTCTTGATTGACACCTCTTGAAAACAGACAAACAAGTGTTTATGAGTATATCCAGATGGATCTGTCAAAAAAATGGGTAATGCTTTAGCTTATGTCACAATTCATGGTTTTAACAAACTATTAATTAACACTACTAGCTTAATAAACTACTAATCGGCTGTTTATTAATAGTTAGTAAGGTAGAAGTTGGGTAGGATTAGGGATGCAGAATAAGATCATACTTTATAACTACTAATGAACAGTTAATATCTTAATAATTGGCAAGTAATAAGCCAGTCGTTAATAGCATGAATTGTGACTTAAGCTAAAGTTTTCCCAAAAAATTATATAATCCGAAAATGATTGACAATATTTTTAACTATTATATTCAGACTTGCACATTTGAGCACATCTGGGGGGTTTAATGACTCAAGACAAAGGTGTTTACATCATATTTAGTTGACTCAGTTATGGTAAATGAGTACTCTACCTCATTGTACATGAATGGGACTTTTTGTTCACTGTAATACCCAATAAGTTAAGAGAACTCAAACCCTTTAAGGAAACCGGTTGCCTTAAACCAGGGGTGCCAAAACTTTGCCTTGGAGGGCCAGTGTCTTCCATAGTCAACCCAGGCTCATTCTGAAAACGTAGCCCTATATACATTTCTGGAGAGTGCCAATACGTCCCAGGAGGTACGTTTTTGCAGTTTTTGTTTTCACAAATCCACCAGAGGCCGCTGTGTACGCTTTTTGAGATCTCAAATTTCTCTCGCAAGTGCCATTCGCGCCTGCTCTTCTCACGTAAATCCACCAGATGCCGCTGTCGACTGACTGACCGACCAACCGATCCTCCCACCCACCCCTTTCCCTAACTCAACCGATAGTGTTTTCAAAAGCACCGATTGACCCGCCCACCCACATCCCTAAACCCAACTGACAGTGTTTTGAAAAGCAATCTAGAAAAAGAAAAGCCTCCTGATTTTTACCACGTTTTCAAATTTTACCACATTATCACTCTTATTTACTTGTTTATTTTATTTTTTGGCTTTTGTTTTTGTCTTACCTGCTTTCTGGCACCGTTCCTCGCCAGACTCGAACCCCGTCATCGCGGTCAACTCTTCTCTGTGTCTCAAGTCCGCCGACGTACGCTGCGAGCCACTGGACAAACTGGTAACAGCGGGAAAGCCATCCATACGGAGGTAAGTGGTCAGCTGCTAGCGCGAAAAGGAACGGCATCATTTTAAAGATGCAGCCATACGTACTTATCTCCAGAAATGTATATAGGACTACATTTTCAGAATGAGCCTATGCTGTCCATAGTTTAGCTCCAACTTTCTTCAACACACCTGCCTGGAAGTTTCTAGTGTACATAGTAAGAGCTGAATTAGCTGGTTTAGGTGTGTCTAATTAGGGTTGGAACTAAACTCTGCAGGACACCGGCCCTCCAGGACAGAGTTTGGGCATCCCTGCCTTAAACCAAGGCTCACCAGACGTGGTCTTGCCCAGTAAACCTAAATAGTTGACTTTACTAGAAGGTTGCATGGAAATCCATTGCATTAAACTAATCAAAGTTTGTACAGGAGGTGAAATTGAACAGCCCTAGAAGAATTAACATAGAACTTAAGGTTCTGTCTGTTTTTACACACACAAGATAAAACTAATCAGCCCTAGTTGATTTAACATCCCATTAAGCAAAGTTGTCCAAATGATTTATTTTAGCATCTTTAAGGGTGTTAAAATGACATCCCCCGAGAGTACTGAATAAAAGTTTGTATCGTGTTTGATTAAAAAAGAGCTTTTATAGTCTTATTTGGACTTCAGTCACAGCCGAAGACGAAATCAACTGAAATAAAACACGCAGAATCTCTCGAGATCTCAACAGAGCATCATTACACAACACCAGCAGCTTCACTTATTGCTAATCTGTTTGACTTTACCTCTGACAGATCTAAAATATTGTTTTATTGAAAATACAATAGAAGTCAGCACTGTGGTTGCTTTACTTGGTCTCTTTAATTCTTCATTCACCATGTTAACCATGTTAACGTGTGTTATGGCAAGAAAGCTATATGAAATGGAATTATTCCAACATATTTTAGCAGTTTTGATTCACTGATCTTGTCAGTGACTCTAATCTTGAATCATATTGATAATGCTGTGTTGATTTCACCAAACTCATAATAGAAAGCATGTGGTTCTGCATATTGAATGCCAGCAGTGCATTGGTCAGGTTTTAGAAACACATTGACCATCTGAAACATTTAAAACACACAGACAAGAATCAGCATATGAATCTCAACAATGGTGACAAAACTCATATGTGGCTAATGCACTGTGGCAAGATATGTGTCACCCTGGGGTATACTTTTTTAAAGATCAACATATCGTGTGTGCAACATATCAGTTTGTGTTTTGACCATAGGTTTGGACTGCTGATCTCCTGATGGGCTGCTCATCAGGTCCGGATGACGTAGAACATGAACTAAAGAACATGCAAATCTTGAGGGTGTGGCTCGTGAGTCACGCAACAGTCTGCTTTGTGTTCTGACTGGCCTGTTGTCCACCAGGGTTTTTACACTAGTGGATTTTTACATGCCAATGAGGAAAGAATAGCATTTGAACTCTTATTATTCGACTATGCCTAGGTATACCCAGGTTATTTATATTATTATTTACAAAACAATGAACTGCACAGGTACATAATTTATAACAAACACTACTACATTTACAAAAATAAGAAGAGTACATTTTGATTTCATTCCGACTTTAAATACAACCATTAATTCATACTCTCTCTAGGAAAATAATGAATAATTTATGGGCAAAAATGACATGAGGTACTTTCCAAATCACATCATCTTGAAGTATAAACCGTCTAAGTACTTCGTTCAGACAAAGACTACAGAATGCACAAGACGTGTAACTCATATAGTTTTGAATGGGGTAAAAAGAGTAACAGTCAATATGGCAAATAAATCCCCACCTTCTAGTACAGGAGCCAATCAGTGATTGCTATAAACTGACTATTCTCTGAGGGAGGGGCTCGGACCAGACGCGAGTTTCTGCAGATTTTGTGTGATTTGAACATTTAGAAAGGAAGCTGAAGAGAAAGTTGTTGTTAAATTTTATTGGCGATTCCTAATTTTAATTTATCGTAAGCTTGGCAAGCAATTTTGGAGAATTTTATGTTTGCCCATACAAACAGAATGCCCGAGAGGCATTTCAAAGATGACCGCTGAGTGAAATGACTTGCCTTAAAGGGACTTTGGTTCAGACCAAAATTTATTTTATAAAATTTCACTTTTTCAACCTTTAAACATAAGTATATTATTATAAACTGTTGATGCACACAACGGTCACAGCTTTGCTCACATATCGGAAGGGGAGGAGCTATCAGTTGCGAAGGTTGGATTACTTTATTTATTACAATGTAAAATACGCCACCTTCCTTAATGTTGCTGTACATATAACAGATACTATTGACCCTTTTCACGGTCATCAGCATCTTAAATCCTTGAAAGTTTTTAATATATAGATTTTTTTGAAAACGTTTGTACATTTATTAAGCTATAGTACTTTGTATTATATCATCTTTGCATCAAATTGCAAAAAAAAATGAATTACCATTTATGTGAGGTGTTTCTAATGCAGCGTTTATGGGCAGGACAGTAAATTTGGCTACCGTCATCAGTCTCACACAATTTATTTCCTTTTTCTGAAAGTCTTGGTAACACCATCATTGAGTTTTTCTTTTATTATTTCAGCAAATAGGCCTGCAAAAACTGATTTGTTGTACTCTCCCATTCACTGTGCTCTAAATTTACCCAGCTATGATGAGTTCTGCTGCTGAGAAACACTGAAAAGCATGTGAAAAGGGTCAATTTGGTAGTTTGATCATTTATTTCACTCAATTGGCTTTGTGTGGCAACCATTAAATGTCATAGTTGAACGTTATTTGCCATCGTTTGAACTTCGGCTTAGTAAAAAACAATCTATTTGGGACAACACTATACCCATATATAGAGAGAGAGTATATAATGTGTTATTTGGCATGCAAATATGACGATTTTCAGATTTCAGATGTGCAATACCCATTCAAATGATATATTCAGGCGACGCGGTGGCGCAGTGGGTAGCACGTTCGCCTCACAGCAAGAAGGTCGCTGGTTCGAGCCTCGGCTGGGTCAGTTGGCATTTCTGTGTGGAGTTTGCATGTTCTCCCCGTGTTCGCGTGGGTTTCCTCCGGGTGCTCCGGTTTCCCCCACAAGTCCAAAGACATGCGGTATAGGTGAATTGGGTAAGCTAAAATTGTCCGTAGTGTATGTGTGTGAATGGGTGTGTGTGAGTGTTTCCCAGTGATGGGTTGCAGCTGGAAGTGCATCCGCTGCGTAAAACATATGCTGGATAAGTTGGCGGTTCATCCCGCTGTGGCGACCCCAGATTAATAAAGGGACTAAGCCGAAAAGAAAATGAATGAATGAATGAATGATATATTCAGTACGTATAAGTTTTACTGATCATTTACTGATTACTGAAAGTTTTACTGATACTGTCCTGCCCATAGATACTTCATTAGAAACACCTTGCATAAGCGATAATTATTTTTTTTGCAATTTGATGATATAATACAAAGTACTATAGATTAATAGATGTACATACGTTTTCAAAAAAAAATCTAAATATTAAAAACTTTGAAGGATTTAGGATTTTGATGGCCAAAATGCAAAATAAATAAATAATCTAACCATTTACATTGACCGATCTTTCACATATAGAATGGGTTTGTTCTCGTTTACGCCAGAGATTGCATTTTTTATAGTGGTTACTATAAGACTAAAGAGACTTTGGAGTATACAAGAAGTTTATGATGTTGTTTTATAAAGCTGTTCTTGAAAGCATTGTCAGGTATGGTTTCAAGGTGTGTAGATACTGTACACTAGATACTGTACACTATCTTTACAGTGTAAATCTAAGTTGATGCACCTTTTAAGGACAGGATGGAAAATTGTTGGGCATGATGAATATTTGAATCCTCAAGTTTTGTATGAGGGGCGACATGGTGGCTCAGTGGTTAGCACTGTCACCTCACAGCAAGAAGGTCGCTGGTTCAAGTCCCGGCGGGGTCAGTTGGCATTTCTGTGTAGTGTTTGCATATTCTCCCAGTGTTGGCGTTTCCTCTAGGTGCTCCGGTTTCCCCCACAGTCCAAAGACATCCAATATAGGTGAATTGAATAAACTAAATTGGCCGTAGTGTGTGTGTGTGAATGTGAGAGTGTATGGGTGTTTCCCAGTACTGGGTTGTAGCTGAAAGGGCATCCGCTGTCTAAAACATATGCTGGATAAGTTGGCGGTTCATTCTGCTGTGGCAACCTCTGATGAATAAAGGGACTAAGCCAAAGGAAAATTAATGAATTAATGAATGAGAATTGTGTCTTTAATCAGGTGGAAAGGATTCTGAATGCTCCAACTCATTTTTTGTATTCACATTATGAACTGCTTCCCTCTGGTAGGAGATACAGGGTGCTTTCACACTTGGTCCAAATGCCTGGTCCGAACCCAAGTTCGATTGTCCCCCCTTGGCTGGTTTGTGTTCACATTGTCTTATTTCCTTCTGAACCCCGGTACGCTTGCATCATCAAGCTGCTGCTTTGTGTACAGCTGTTGCTAGGTGACGGCCACAAAACCAAAGCGCCAAAATGGAGACGTATGCATATCACGGTCATTCTGCTTTTACTTGTTATCAAAACCAAAATACAGAGAGCCACTTGCCACTTACAGAGAGCCACTCTGCCGAAAAAAAATATTAAAAACATTCAGAACATCACGCGATGTCTGCAGAAGTCGTTTTTGGTGGAGACAAGCAGATATCACTGTTTGCACTGGGTCAGTCCCGCTTATCGCCAAGGTAGTTGATACACACACACACACACACACACGAATGAACGTCATGAAAACTAAAGTTTGCTGTACAGTTGGTGGTTCACTTCCGTCATTTGGTATGATTGCATTCATATCAAAAGTGAACCGTACCAGAGTTCGCACGAACCATACCCCAGACCACCTCTTTCAGGCGGACTCGGGTATGGTTCACGGGTGCGCACCCGAGTTCAGAAGACAACGTTCACACTAGCTAAATGTACTGTACTCTGATGTCAAACAAACCCCCCGTGTGCAGACCAAAAGTGCTTGTGTGAAAGCACCCATAGAGGCCCTAATTGCAACCCAGGCTCATTGTGATTACGTACCCCTATATAGATTTCTGGAGACTGCAGTTTTTGTTTTTGCGAATCCACCAGAGGCTGCTGTATATGCTTTTTCAGATCTCAAATTTCTCTCGCAAGTGCCCTTCGCACCTGCTGTTCTCACGTAAATCCACCAGAGGCCGCTGTCTGGGACCGTTCTTCACCGGACTTGAACCCTGTTGTCGCTGTCAATTCCGCTCTGTGTCTCAAATCCACCGATGTACATGTCGAGATACCGGACAAACTGGTAACAGCTGAAAAGCTGTCCATACGGAGGTAAGCGGTCAGCTGGTAAGCGAGAAAAGGAACGGCGTCATACCACCCCGTAGCGTTCGTTTTAAAGATGAAATTCAGCCATACATATTTCTGGCTACATAATTTGCAATCTCCAGAAACGTATAAAGGGCTACGTTGGCATTTCAGAATGAGCCTATGTTGCCTAAATGTACTGTAGGTTGAACCGATACAAGAAATCCTTTGTACTGGTTTCAGTGTATCTTAATTATCATTGTCACTACTGCAGCAAAATGGTGATGCCCATAACAGATTTCCTTTCAAGGACGATAAAGTTTACTACTACTACTGCTACAGGGTGTGGATTTAAAACCGTTAAAGGTCTCCTATTTGTGTTCGCTCACAATAACGCAAATAAATAAATAATACAACATAAAGGAAACAAACAGGATGCACTTTCTGCCGTCTCCCTCTCGGTGAACTTTCTGAAACTTATTCTTTACTTTCTTAAAGTTATTTTTTCTTTTGTGTATTCACAGTCTGCCTGGGAGCCTGCTGTCTGCCTCGCAAGTCCTGCATACTTTTCAGAATTTTCTAAATTCAAGTCGGCCGATGTAAATCTACCGACTCATACACACTGTCATATACTGAAGCACAATAATATTGACACATTGACTATTTAGATTACCTGTCAATCAAATGTCTTGCTAAGAGTCAGCTGTGCAGCTAAGCAAATTAGTCGCTAGTTCAGGATCCTTATAGCTACATTTTCCTCTGTTTACTAGTTTGTTTAGGGGAAAAAAAGGCTGCCAAATAATGAAAAATATGGCAATATTACAAAAGCCAATATACATTCATTCATTCATTCATTTTCTTTTCGGCTTAGTCCCTTTATTAATCTGGGGTCGCCACAGCGGGATGAACCGCCAACTTATCCAGCATATGTTTTACGCAGCGGATGCCCTTCCAGCTGCAACCCATCACTGGGAAACATTCATACACACACATACATTACGGACAATTTTAGCTTACCCAATTCACCTATACCACATGTCTTTGGACTTGTGGGGGAAACCGGAGCACCCGGAGGAAACCCACGCGAACACAGGGAGAACATGCAAACTCCACACAGAAATGCCAACTGACCCAGCCGAGGCTCGAACCAGCGACCTTCTTGCTGTGAGGCGAACGTGCTACCCACTGCGCCACCGCATCGCCCAGCCAATATACAGTTGAAGACAAAATGATTAGCCCTCCTGTGAAATATTAATTCTTATATATTAAATATTCCCCAAGTGCTGTTTAACAGTATTTTTCTCAACGCATAATAGTTTTAACTAATTTCTAATAATTTATTATTTTTTAGTCGTTTCCATGATGACAGTACATAATATTTTACTAGTTATTTTACAAAATACTAGTATACCGCTTAAAGTGACATTTAAAGGCTTTACTAGGTTAATTAAGTTAACTAGGCAAGTTAGATTAATTAATTTATTTTGTTAGGGGGTTAATATTATTGACCATGAAAAACTGATTCTAAACTAAAATATATAATGACTATAATTCCTAATAACTTTCTCCAGAATAATAATAAAAAAAATAATATATATATATAAAATTGGAAATACTGTGAAAAGGTCCTTGCTGTGTTAAAAATAGCATTGACATGATTTAAGGACACTTCCAAAATGACGCTTTTCTAAATATGTCATCTTATTTTCACTTTCTCTAAAGACACTTTCCCTAGAAAAATATAAATAAATATGTATAATAATACTTTCCTCGGGGTGGCGCAGTGGGTAGCGCTGTCACCTCACAGTAAAAAGGTCGCTGGTTCGAGCCTCAGCTGGGTCAGTTGGGATTTCTGTGTGGAGTTTGCATGTTCTCCCCATGTTCGCGTGGGTTTCCTCCGGGTGCTCCGGTTTCCCCCACAAGTCCAAAGACATGCGCCATAGGTGAATTGGGTAAGCTAAATTGTCCGTAGTGTATGTGTGTAAATGAGTGTGTATGGGTGTTTCCCAGTGATGGGTTGCAGCTGCAAGGGCATGCGTTGTGTAAAACATATGCTGGATAAGTTGGCGGTTCATTCCGCTGTGGCGACCCCTGATTAATAAAGGGATTAAGCCGAAAAGAAAATGAATTAATACTTTCCTAAATCTATATTTGCATATATTGGCAGAGCTATCAATGTAAACAGTTTTATATCACTGTATCTGCTTAAATCATAAACTAGTAACATGTTCCACAGTTTGGCAGGCCACAAAAAAAAAAAAACTCTTTACAAGAAAAAGCAATTATCAAAACGTTTCTCCTTTGTTTGTTTTTTTTCGACATGGAAATGAACAGAGAAGTTAATAGTGTGGATTAAACCGTGTTAGCCTTCACTCCCAAATCAAAACATCAGTATAAACACCTCCGTTTTTCCTCCTGGGTAGTAAGCAGTTCTTAAAGGCTTGTAATTCATTTATGTGATTGATCAGCTTTCTGTCTTTGTTTGCTTCAGTCTTGAAAAAAGAAGGGAATGTCGCTGGACGGGGATCTTGAGGAGTAAGTCGAGGGGTTTCTTCAGAGCCCGTTATGAAATACGACAACAGAAGGCTGATCCTTCATAATCATGGGTGGGCTTGGCATTTGTTCCCGCATACGTGTGTGTTTGTGTGTGAGTCACCCGCGGGTCACGCAGAGAGAGTTCGTCAAGGAGAAATCACGCTTCTTCTGTGTATCTGAAAATAGCCGTCTAATTCTGTGCTCTTAAACTCTATAAACAGGATACGGTGTACTATGGTTTAGCCACCTTGGCCTGGTCTGGCCGTCTAAAGCTGCTTAAAATCCTTGCGGTTAGAAACAAACAGGGATGGAAATGGATAAAGCGAGCTTGGAACTGCAGGATATCTCCGTGTGAGAAGCCCAACAATTGGTGTGAACAACAGCCTTACACCTGACTGGAGAACTGCGAGCCATCTTATTGTACGACACAGAGGGACTCATTTTTGACCCTTGTGCACTGTTCAAATTTAAATTTTTGAAACATTTCAAAGCATTTTCCCAAAATATGTGTCGAAAAAAGATTTGTCACCAAAAATCATTCCATTGCTAAAACATAGAGAAAGTTGTGGCTAAATTAAGACTCAAAATCACCCCAGAGTTGATGAAAACAACATTATTTAAGGTGTTTCTTATGATTTTTATTGTTGTTGTTTTTTTTCCCCAAAATAATCCCGCTTCAAAATCTGCCACACATTCTCTATTGGAGACAGGTCAGGACTGCAGGCAGGCCAGTCAAGTACCTGTATCCTCTTCCTCCACAGCCAGGACTTTTGTAATGTGTGCAGAATGTGGTTTTGATTTTGCATAATTTCTTCCAAAAAATACCTGAAATATTGATTCATCTGACCACAGTACACATTTTCACTGTGTGATGGTCCATCTCAGATGCTTTCGAGCCCAGAGAATCGACGGTGCTTCTGGACTCTGTTAACATAGGGCTTCCTTTTGGCACATTACAGTTTTAACTGGCATTTGTGGATGTAACTACGTATTGTGGTACTTGACAAATGTTTGCCAAAGTAGTCCTGAGCCCATGTGGTGATATCGCTTACAGATGAATGATGATTCTTGATGCAGTGCCGCCTGAGGGATCGGAGATCATGGTTGTTTAGCTTAGGCTTGCACCCGTGTTCTTTACGCATTGAAATTCCTCCAGATTCCTTGAATCTTTCAATGATGTTATGCACTGTTGAAGGTGAAATATCCAAATGTCTTCCTATCTTTCTTTGAGGATCATTGTTTTTAAACATTTCAATAATGTTCTCATGTATTTGTTGGCAAACTGGCGATCCTCGGCCCATCTTTGCTCCTAAAGGACTAGACCTTTCTCGGATGCTGCTTTTGCACCAAATCATAATTATAGTCACCTGTTGACATCACCTGTTTCAAATCACGTCATTATTTAACCAATTTACCTGATTACTAGCCCTGAACTGCTCCTGTACTAAACTTTTTGGAACGTGTTGCAGGTTTGAATGACAGGAAAGGATCTATATTTACAAATGAAGTTGACCAGACAAAACATGAAATATTTTGTGTCCATGTTGTCTGCAATGAAATACAAGTCAAAGTAAATTTGGAAATCACAACTTCCTCTTTTTATTTGCGTTTTCCATACTGTCCCAACTTTTTCTGATTTGGGGTTGTATATATATATATATATATATATATATATATATATGTATATATGTTTAACTGTCCAACTAAACCAAGAACACAATAAATAACACTGCTCAAGTTCAGAAGTGCACTTGTTCTGATATAATGCTATATATATTCAAATCTGTTATTGTGTGTGTGTGTGAGAGTGTTCTATATTCTGCTTGATCTGCTCGTTATTCCTGCATGTAGTGTTGGGTGTGTCCAGAAAGCCGGACGCTGCAGATCATCCAAAATCTCCACGGGTGGAGGACGTGATGTAATGATGGGAAGACCACACACACTGTGCAGGGGTCACCGGTTCTGCGACACACCCTGTAAAAAAACAAGCAAATGTGGACACGGCATCAGATGGAGGATGAGTGTGTGAATGCAGTCAAATCCAACAATCAAAGCAGATCTGTGTAGAATTCAGAAACTCTTGTTAAAAGTGTCACCGGTGGACATTCAGTGAACTGCAGCCAGTAAATTATTACTTGCGCTCACACATAGGGCCCTGTCATACATCCGGTGCAATGCGGCGACAGGCACGACGCAAGTGTTTTTTGTTTTTTTTAACTAGTTTCAGCCTGACACAGGTATCATTTTTACATTATGCGGTACATTGTTTAAATAGCATATGCATTTACACCCATTTGTGTTGTAAATATTATAATATCTACAGAATAATACGCTTTACTGTAGTATGGTTAAAAACACTACAGAATTTATTATAAATTACTGGCTATACACTGGTGTGAAAAAGTGTTTGCCCCTTACTGATTTCTTTATATTTTTGCATGTTTGTCACACAAAACTACATAGCCCACTACATAACACTGCATAGTAAAAAAGTGTTTGCTTCCTAAACTTAATAACAGGTAAGCAGCAATAACTGCAATTGTTTTCAATAACTTGCAATGAGTCTGTTACAATGCTGTGGAGGAATTTTGGCCCACTCATCTTTGCAGAATTGTTGTATTTTAGCCACATTGTGGAGGGTTTTCAAGCATGAACCGCCTCTTTAAGGTCATCCCACAGCATCTCAATTGGATTCAGGTCAGGGCTTTGACTAGGCCATTCCAAAGACTTTATTTTGTTTTTCTTCAGCCATCAGAGGTGGACTTGCTGCTGTGCTGTGGAAGTTCGCTTCAGCTTGAGGTCACTAAAAGATGGCCGGACATTCTCCTTCAGGATATTTTGGTACACAGCAGAATTCATGGTTTCATTTATTACAACAAGTCTTCCACGTTCTGAATCAGACCATCACACTAGCACAACCACATTTTACTTGGTATGATGTTTTTTTTCTGAAATGCAGTGTTACTTTTATTACACATATAATGAGACGCACACCTTCCAAAATTTTCTTGTCAGTCCACAGAGTATTTTCCCAAAAGTCTTGGGGATCATCAAGATGGATGTTTTCTGGCAAAACCTGAAAACTGAGATGATCCTTAATGCTCTTTTTTCTCAGAAGTGGTTTTAGTCTTGGACTCTGCCATGCAAACCATTTTTGCTCAGTCTCTTACTTATGGTGGAGTCATGAACACTCAACTTAACTGAGGCAAGTGAGGCCTGCAGTTTTTTGGATGTTGTTGTGGGGTCTTTTGTGACCACTTGGATGTGTTGTCGCTGCGCTCTTGGGGTAATTTTGGTTGGTTGGCCACTTCTGGGAAGGTTCTCCACTATTTCATGTTTTTGCCATTTGTAGATAATGGCTCTCACTGTGGTTCGCTGCAGTCCCAAAAAGTTTTTATAACCTTTTCCAGAAAGATTTCCTTTCTCATTGTTTTTTAAAATTTCTTTGGATCTCGGCATGATGTCTAGCTTTTGAGGATCTTTTGGTCTACTTCACTTTGTCCGGCAGGTCCTATTTAAGTGATTTCTTGATTGTGAACATGTGTGGCAGTAATCAGGCCTGGATGTGGCTAGAGCAGAGATGCCCAAACTAGGGCCACGTGCTAAAGTTGGCCCACCTTTGATTCGGCCCTAAAGGGACTAAGCCGAAAAGAAAATGAATGAATGAATGATTCGGCCCGCCATCCCATCTGAGAAGAGATTAAAAATAAAGAGGAAGGAAGTGGGGGGTTGCCTTTAATAGAGATTGTCTTTTCTAATTTAACGTAACCTTTGTTTGTTTTATTGTTGAGCTACAAGCAAGCTTGAATTCAATGTTTCAATTAAATGTTGTGAATGGATCAAATTAATTTAAATGTGCATTGAACTCCATTGTGTTATAAATGGAATTGTTTCTTTTCATTGTAATAAGTTAATTATAGAATGTACAAATTTATAATGCAATAGTTAACCTAATGTGATTAAAGTAATGCTTTCTATTCATTTTTAAATATTATTTTAAAAAATTGGAAATTACCCATGGCTACTCTGTAATACAGTTTCCTATATTAACCTTCGATCCACAGCCCTCAGTTATGTTTGGTTTTTGGCCCTTCATAAGAAAACGTTTGGGCACCCCTGGGCTAGAGAAATTGAATCAGGTATGATAAACTAGTTGTTTTCACAGTGGGGAGGGCAAACACTTTTTCACACAGGTAGTTCTATGTAGTGGATTTTGTTTTCCCTTAATAATCAAAACCTTCAAGACTGCATGATGTGTTTACTTGTGTTACCTTTGACTATTATTTAAAATGGCTTCACGGTGGCGCAGTGGGTAGCACGATTGCCTCACAGCAAGAAGGTCGCTGGTTTGAGCCTCGGCTGGGTCAGTTGGCATTTCTGTGTGGAGTTTGTTCTCCCCGTTCTCCCAGTGCTCGCGTGGGTTTCCTCCGGGTGCTCCGGTTTCCCCCACAGTCCAAAGACAAGCGGTATAGGTGAATTGGGTAAGCTAAATTGGCCGTAGTGTATGTGTGTGAATGAGAGTGTATGGGTGTTTCCCAGTGATGGGTTGCAGCTGGAAGGGCATCCGCTACGTAAAACATATGCTGGATAAGTTGGCGGTTCATTCCGCTGTGGTGACCCCAGATTAATAAAGGGACTAAGCTGAAAAGAAAATGAATGAATGAATATTATTTAAAATTATTTGATGATCTGAAACATTAAAGTGTGACAAACATGCAAAAAGTTATCAATAAGGGGGCTAACACTTTTTCACATCACCATATATCCGATGCAAACTACAGTATAACACCTGCCACTGAGACAAATGTGAACTATAACAGATATCTTTCATCGGTTATTGCAGACCTCCGCGCTCGCAGGGTCAAGGAGGGTGAAAGAAAATGTCATAAATCAACGTTTACGGCACAAAAGAGCCCTGACTAACAACATATATACGTCGACACGGAGGGGAAAAAGGAAATAATGTATGGTGTGACCACTTTAAAGCACATCGAGTGGAACGGCTCTAGATGTGTGTATTATGGGATGATTGTGAGTTATGGCTCCTGCCTTTGATTCTCCATGAATCACGGCTGACTTGTAGACACTGCAGAGCTTTTTTTTTTTTTACTCTAGGTTTCGGATGAGATATGAAACGCAGCCAAGACTGTGCTGAGAGAGAGAGTTTAGCCGCAGTATATTATTGCCAGGGCTTCAATAAATTAAAGCGCGAGTCGTGATTTACAGCCGTCTTTAATGTGCTCAGGAGCCTGAATTCACACATTAGCAGAACAACACTCCTAATTGGATGTGACTAACACACACTCACACGTGTTGAAGGGGTAAGAGGGGATTAGGTTTGTTTAAGCCCCCCGGCTCATACAGACCTCTCTCGTCTACCCACTCAGACAAAAGACATGCATGAAAACCAGTCCCCTGTCCTGACCTCTTGGTGTGGCCGTCATCTCCGGTCCTGCTTATGCGCTGATCCACTCCCATTACCTCCCACTTCAATTATAGGCCTGTAGTATCATGCTGTTTTCAGAGTGGCTGTACAGAAAACAGCATCACAGTAGCACGAGCGGACGTCAGCCTTTGATTTCAGAGCTTGCGTAGAGATTTTCTGAGAATCAATCATGCAGAAATAGAGGTCTGTGTCTATGCTGAAGAATGGATCCTTTCAAAATTATGTGTCAATGCTGAATGTCCTTTCAGAATTATTCAAACTTGTGTCAGGTTCCTAGAACAGACACGCAAAAAAGATTTTTGCTGCTTGTTCAAACTACTTATTTAAAATGTGTTAGTTAAACAACTATTTGTTTTGGGGAACCCTAATTTGATTAGGTTTGAACTATACTTATTTAAAATGAGCTGAAAAGACAATTGCTGAGATTTGTTTTGGGACAACTTAATTGTTTTATGTTTAATCCACTTCAATTTGTAAGAACTAATAAGTTAACTGAATTCCTTCATGTTGTCCCAACACAAATTGGTTGTGTGGAACGCAGCATTTTTTTTTTTACAATGTTTTACATTTTATAAATTGTGCTTAAACAAGACAATTCTGTAGATTTGTTTATAAATTTGTTACATTAACTTAATTGATTTGTGTTGGGACAACATGAATGAATTGTGTGGAACCCTACATTTTTTACAGTGTATGTTGCTCTTTTTATTTCATTTCTGAGAACGGGAAAGAAAAGTTTAAATCTATCCATCTGTTCACAGCGTTGGCTGAAATTACACACACAAAAAAAACATGACGTTTGCTGTTTGTTCAAGCTACTTAACTACTTATATAAAATGAGCTGAAACGGCACAATTCATGATTTTTTTGGCACAACCTAATTGTTTTAAGTTCAATTCACTTAAATTTGTGTAAACTGTAACAAATGCAGGGTTTCACACAATTCCTTCATGTTGTCCAACACAAATCGATTAAGTTAAAGTAATTGTTTTTACAAATTTAAGTGAATTGAACATAAAACAATGAAATTGTCCCCCCCTAAAAACCTCAACAATTGTGTTGGTTCAGCTCTTTTTAAATAAGTAGTTTGAACAAGCAGAAAAAATCTTTTTTCGAGTGTAGTTACAAAAAACAACAACGAGTTACTGCATTACTTATCCACAAAAAAAGTAAAGGATTACTTTTCATATTTAGTTATTAATTATAGTTATAATGTACTTGTTTTAAATAATGCACATCAATTTAACAATTCTGTATAAATCAATTCAGAGAAGCAGAGAAATTCTATTTATTTGTTGTGTTTTTTTTATTTATAATGCAGATATATTTGCAGAATAACTTTAAATAATATTAAAGAAAGTTACATTTATCAATAAAATTGCTCATGCTTAAAGGGCTAGCTCACCCAAAAATGACAATTTTGCCATCATTTATGACCTTTATGAGTGTCTTTGTTCTGATGAACACAAAAGAAGATATTTCGAAAAATGTTTCTATCCATTGACGTCCATGGTATTTGTATTTACATCGTAAAAAAAAACAAGCACATAAAGGTTTGGAACCACTTGAGGCAGAGTAAATAATGCGTACATTTTTATTTTTGGGTGAACTATCCCTTTAAAGAACAATAAAAAATGGGAATATAAACAAAATCATATTCAGAGTATGTCTGTCCAGTATTTTGCAGAATAATATTATTAAACGTAAAGTTAAAATTCTCAGAAAACTTGAAGCTGGGGAACCACTTGGGGGGGTTTACACACACTTTTGGGCCCCCCAGAGTTACTGCTCTTAGGGGGCCTAACATACCTACTCCCCACACCCTCTACACTTTCGTCCTTGACACAACCAAAACACCCTCACACCACCACCGTGACGTGAAGACAACAGCATTTTAAGATCTTGCAGAACACTTATTTTTTCCCTTCTTTTTTTTTTTAAGCAACATCCAATCAACCGTCAATGTATAGAACCAAGTCTGTGTCCTTTTCTCTCTTTTTGTCCCCCTCTTTGCAGTGTTACCATATGAAAGGCAAGATGTGTTTCAGATCTTTTAATTCCATCCTTAAATCCCATCTATCCTTTTGTGTTCCACGGGCGGAGGAAGCCATACAGGTTTGGAATGACATGGGGATGAATAAATGATGACACAGCAAAGTTTCCCTCACGACCGCCTGTTCCTATGACCTCTACAGGGATCTCCTGAAAATCTCATCCTTGCACTTGGTCTGTGTGTTCTCACAGGTCGTCTCACCCAGCAGACTGTCCGCTGCCTGACCCTGTCCAGTGATCACACACACAGCTGTGCTACGTAAACTAATCCCCCGACAACACTTTTATCTCAGTAATGACAGCTACATCAGACGTACACCCAGTTCAACAGGACAAATTAGCATATGAAGGGGAAGGAACACGAATCAATGGCAGCATCCGAGCTTGCGCTGTCTAGCCGCTGCTTTTCAAATCTCACTTTGTCTGGGTTAAACACAGCTTAAGCTCTCTCTGTGACATGTTGGTGATTGCCAAAGGAAATAATTGTCTACTCGTACCTCAAATTAATCAACTATGTTTAACATATTCACATTAGCTCTCTTTGAAACTGTCTAAGAGGGGACTAAATACGTGTTGATAAGTGTCCCGTTATGATTTTTTCATACATTAGCCTTCATGTGTGTAATTGAGTTGTAAAATATCTGGAAATGATCTTCTCCCAAAAGAAAGAACTAATTCTGAACTTCCTAGAACAAGTACTCTAGTAATCTCAAGCTTTCATGTACAAACCTAGGTTTAATTACTGCCATCAGGGAAGTGATATAGAGTTTCTTTATGCAGAAGTAACCACTACAAGATGTCATTCATACCTCTATCTATGGGAATTTGAAAGTCTAAACTGTATTAATGGTACTTTTGAAGGTCACTGTTGTTGGTTTTGTCAGTGTTGTCTATTGTTGTATGTGGATAGTCTATGTTTTAGCAGCTTGAGTCCAAGGACAATAAAGTATAACTCTAACTCTATAAAGAAAGGTCATGTTTGGGCCTCAAACACTGTTGTTGTAGCTGAGGCCTGGAAGAGTTTGGTTTGTGAACGCTGAAATTCACATTTGTTTATAGATGTTTATAATAAAAGTGCTAGAACGATTATAACACACTAGGCCATCTGACCATTCAGAGCAGAGTTGAGCTATCTGACCAATCAGAGCAGAGTAGGACAATCTGACTAGTCAATGCAGAGTATGGCCACCTGACCAATTAGAGCAAAGTAGAGCCATCTGACCCTTCATAGCAGAGTAGGGCCAGCTGACCAGTCAGAACAGAGATTATCCATCTGACCAATCAGAGCAGCAGGTCTTCTGACCAATCAGAGCAAAGTAGAGCTAGCTGACCAGTCATTGCGGAGTAGAGATATCTGAACAGAGCAGAAGTAATGCCACATGACCAATCAGAGCAGAATAGACTCACAAGACCAGAATCAGATCTTTCTTTCTCAGCCTGAGCCTGTTTTATCTTTCTTTTATTCTGTTATGTTTTAATAATAAACGCTTTTTGTTTGATTGCATCTGTGACTGGATCTCAGTCAGTTATTTAAAGTAACACTGTGAGAAAAAGCCGAAGCTGCAGTGCATAGATATTTTGAGGGAATTGTGTTTTTGAACTTGGATGGATGTAAAACTATTGCAAGAATTGTCCAAAAGAAAATGAGTAACTGACAAGTACACTGTAAAACCCAACAGTCAACTTTATCAAATGAAATGAGCGTCGTTAACTCAAAATTTACTGAAAGTTAATTCTACTCATTTGAAAAGAGTTTTGAACTCAGTGTTGAAGGTAATGAGTTAATCAAATACCTCATTACTTCAACTTAAATGGAGTAAGTTCACAGTACTCATATAGATTCGTTTTTTAACTCAAATGGTTTGTAGCAATCGGTTTCCTCAAACGGTTTGAGTTGCCTTAACTTATTGGGTTTTACAGTACTCAGTTGGTTTGAGTTCTCTTCATTTATCAGGTTTTACTGTGCTCAAATTTCTCTGTTTACTCAAATGGATTAAGTTCACAGTATTCATTACAATTAGTTTTTGAACTTAAATGGTTTGTTGAAATCGGTTTCCTCAAATGGTTTGAGTTACCTTAACTTAAGGGTTTTACAGTGTAAGTAATATGGCCATAATAGTGGCACTTTAAGTATGTACAGCTCTGAACATATTTAGATCACTTTAACATCATGTGTTCAAGTAACAAAATTATAGCTCAGATAATAATCACTTTTAATTGATTTAGCTAAAACCAACGCTCCACATTTCTACTTCTACAGGACACCTGCATGGCTATATGTGGGGTTGTCTGGGTCTACTTCTGGGTGGTCACTATCCTGCAGATTTGAAATCCAACACACCTGCCTAGAACTTTCTAGTGATCCCAATTAGCCGGTGAAGGTGTGTTTATTTAGGGCTGGAGCTAAACTCTGCTTGAAGGTGGACCTCAAGGAGCAGGTTTGTTTACCACTGCAATACATGGTCAGACACTCTTCTCTCAGAGGACGGCCATCAGCAGAGCAATGCAATCTCTGCTTGAACTAGGCTATCTGACCTTGGATCGATTGACAGTAGAGGCTGTGGTGGTGTGTTCTGGTTCAAATGTTTGGCTCTCATGTTGGCTGTCACAAATGTGAGCCCAACTTGGAGCATGAAATAGTTACAGTGGTGATTTGACCTGAATTGGATTAAGGTTTTGAGATATCAGTGCGGCAAAAGCCAGTTTATATGACGGAATCCTCACTTTCTTATTCATGCTAAGAGCAACTAACAATATATGTCTTCGTTAGAGATCCCAACTCACAGGTTTGATCCAAGTGTGTAGCAGGCAGAGCAGAAACGTTTACATCGGTGCCCTGACCAGGATAAGGGTTGAACTTTAAAATGGGTATGTGACATGTGCAAGTAAACTTCATTCCCCAGCTACACTAGCATGCTGGTTAGCAGGTCTGATTTTCACATCTGATATTGGCTATTGAGTACACAGAGCCAATTATATTGGTGCCATGACATACTGAAACCTGGTTCAGAGGGCAGACTGTAAACAGAGATCAGATTATTAGAGCTGTGCAGATAAACCTAACTTCCCTTGCCTTAATAGGTGCACTAGTGAATGACAGGTCTTTGGTGACCTTGTTAGTGGACCCAGCTATTGCCATTTCAAGCCCTGAGCAGAGCAGAAATGTTACATAATGAGAGTGGCTATGGTCTTGAGTGTTCTAGTTAGCACATCTGAGTCCCCTGTTGGTTGTCGCAAAATTTGAGCCCAGCTTAGAGCAGGTTGAGCTGAAATGGTTAAAGTGGTGCTGTGACCCAAATGGGATTGAAATCTCAGTGCAACAGAGGCCAGTTTATATGAGCTGTGCAGGTATAATTCCCTTCCTTAGCCTCAAAGCTCATACCTATAGAGTTCTTTGACCCAAATCCCATGCCAGCTATTGCATGTTTGGTGCAGATAAACTTGTTTGTTCCCAAAAGTTACTCATAACAGAAGTCTTAAAGAGTTAGCTCACTCAAAAAGGAATTTTTTTTTAAATTAATTACTCGTTTAAAAAAATGTTGTTTAAACCTTCGTTGATCTTTGGAAAACAAATTAAGATATTTTAGATGAAATCTGAGAGAACCATAGACAGAAACAGTCCAGAGACATACAAAGTTGAGAAAAGGAACCAAATACATTGTCAGTATGGACCATGTGACATCCGTGGCTCAACTGGAATAAAATTAAGCTCCCAGACCACCAAAAAAAAGACTTTGTTTGCATATACTGTATCTTCTGCATCAGATCAGGGTGTGTGTTTACTATGGGCAAAACCAATATCCAGTTTAGCATGTACATACAGTACTATATACTTATTACAGTCATTACATAAACTTGGTCAGTGGTTCTCAATCTGTGGTACGCGGGCTTCCTTCTAGTGGTACGCGGAAGAATCGCTGAATAATGAAAGATAAAATGAACACAATTTTAACCCTTTGACGGGTACGATTGACACTGATGTGATCAGACAGCATTGGCTGTTCCCTGAAGCATGCGTTCACACCGGTGTGCTTAGAATGTTTATTATAATGCATCACGTCATCAGATGTTAAAAATCAATTGCGTGCGTCTTTCTCTTAATACAAGTTAATGTTTAGATTTCAAAGATATACAAATATGTCATATGTACATGCAACATATATATATATATATATATATATATATATATATATATACATATACATATATATATACATATACATATATATATATACATACATATACATATACATATATATACATATACATATACAAATATATATACATATATATACATATACATATACATACATATACATATACATATATATACATATACATATACATACATATACATATATATACATATACATACATATACATATATATATACACATATATATATACATATACAC
>CAIGQV010016663.1:2132527-2147751 GCA_903798115.1 Danio jaintianensis | reverse complement strand
TGGAATCGCGCTTCACCGGACTTAAACCCTAGCACTCTACATCACAAGTACAACACTGTACAAGGTGAGCTAATAAGCAAACTGACCATACCAGAAAAGTTATTAGAGATATAGTTAGGAGAATATAGATAGGTATTATTACGAATTCAGCCCAGGCTCATTGGAAATACGTTCCTCAGTCTACATTTTTGTGAAACGTAAAATAGATTACTCCAGGTACCTTTTGTTGCACGCTTCAGATGACAAATCCACTTGAGGGCGCTGTCTACATTTTTGCAAATGTGAAATATGTTACCTAGGGTACGTTTATACAGTTTTCATACAGATCAACTAGTGAACCACTGACCTAGACCCAACCAATAGCAGTTTTGGGTGTAACACGTTCTAAGTAGTGTGTGTTACGTAATAATATTATTTTTCTAAAATAACGAGTAAAATAATGTATTACTTAAAAAAATTAAGTAATAGTATTTGAGTACATTTTAGAAATTTTTGGTTAGCTTTTATTGCTGAATTCAAATTAGAGTAGTCACATTGAATTACGTTGAGTCACACTGAATCATTGAACAGACAGTAATAAACAAAGATGGCAGGCCTGGAGCCTTACATTTCTGCGACGGAAGTATTCTCATAATTTTGAACTCCTCAAAGAAAAGAAGAAGGGGATCGTCATTATGTGTAGTAGGGGTGTAATGGTATTTGTATTCATACTGAACCATCATGATACGAGGGTCACGGTGCGGTTTATGGTCTCCCATGACAAATACAGTCAGTCCAGTTGTGCAGTCACTGCTAAACAGAAAAGACCACAGCAGTGCAGCAACTGCGAGGTTCAATTCAATTAATCTCTATTTCTATAGCGCTTTTACAATGTAGATTGTGTCAAAGCAGCTTAGCATATAAGTTCTAGTAAATTGAAACTGCTTCAGTCTGGTTTTCAGAGTTCAGTTTAGTTCAGATCAGTGTAATATAAATGTCACTGCTGAAAGCCCGAACATTAACACGTCTTTGCGTCTGAAAACGTGAGCTGCAGCACTCAGAAATGATTCCGCCATGTTGCCGTTGTCATGCCAACTTGCTGAAGCTTGCAACACTAAACCCACCTTCAGGTTCTTCTGGTTGATCCACCGCTGTGGAACTGACAGTAACGAGTGCCTCTGCGTAAAATGTGAAACTGTTTTATCTTAACAGGCCATTTATTTTGTACTTTATCACAAGCAGTTTTTCATTTATGTAGCTGATTGTGTCAAAACAAGTCAGCCTGTTCAAAATAAACAGAAAAAGCAAGCACTGCGGATTTGTTGCTTATTCCTGTTGTAGCGAACTGAACCCGTATAGGAATCGTGACCAGAGCTATCTCATGGCAATTCGTAACTTTTTGATTTAGTGGCTAATTCGTATGAATTCGTACAATGTTATTCGTACAATTTAGTATGATTTGCTTATCCCCCAATGACAGTTGGATTTAGGGGTGGGGTTTGGTGCCAATCATCCTTTTAAAAATCTTACATTTTCGTATGACTGAACTTGAACAAATTCGTACAAAATTGGCACTACATTGACAAAACGTAAAATAGTTACGTTTCCTCATGAGATCAGGCTGCTGTGACCCCAAAACAGGGGTACGTACCAAACCGTGACTTCTGTGTACCATTACATCCCTAATATGTATGTGAAAAACTCTGCAAGAAACACAACATCAAATAAAAAAATACACAGTTTTAGGAGAGACGATTCAGACACAAAAAGTACAAAAATAGCAAACACATTACTTTAAACGATCATTAATCTGTATATATAGGATGTATAGCTCTGGGGTCAAGTTCTCAGATTAGAATATTATCCTACATAATTTTTTTAATGTGTTGGTTATGAAGGTGTAGGTTATATAGGCGACGTTAAATCCAGCCAGGTAAGTAAAAGTAACGCAAAAGTAACTTAAAATGAATGTAACGCATTACTTTTCAATAAAAAGTAACTAATTAGTACAATTAGTTACTTTTTGGGGAGTAACTCAATATTGTAATTGCATTACTTTCAAAAGTAACTTTCCCCAACACTGACCAATAGTGTTTTTAAGAGCAAAAACAATCATTTCTCTATTGTTCTTAATATTTTCGTGTCATTCGCAATGCTTCATGAGATTGGCGATAAGCTAAAGCCTTTTTTTTCTTTCTTTTTTAATTAATTTACTTTCAATTGAATCCAGAGCTCCTCTATTTTTTTAAAAATGGGGGGAAAAACCTGAAAATTCTGAAAGAGATCAAGCCTCAGCCAGGTAAGGAAAAGTAATCCAAAAGTAACTTAAAAGTAATTTAATGCATTACTTTTCCATAAAAAGTAACTAAGTAATGCAATTAGTTACTTTTTAGGGAGTAACTCGATATTGTAGTTGGATTACTTTCAAAAGTAACTTTCCCCAACACTAAACAATAGTGTTTTTAAGAGCAAACACAATCATTTCTATATTGTTTTTAACATTTCTGTGTCATTCGCAATGCTTCATGAGATGGGTGATAGGCACAAAGTCTTTTTATTTTTCTTTTCTTTCTTTTTTTAATTAATTTACTTTAAATTAAATCTAGAGCTCTTCTATTTAAAAAAAAAAAAAGGGGGGGTGGGGTTGGGGGGGTTAATATTTTCGTGTTTTTTGCGATGTTGTGACACTTAGAGCAGGTTGGTTTGGTTCTTGGCTTATGATGGTTTCATAAAGCATAGCGGATCTGTTAAGATACTGCTGATTCACAGGAGGAGCGTCACAACGGGGCGTCTGTTAAAACATCTTGAAGCAACATCTTATTTAAAGCTTTATTGCATCAGTGCCAGCACATATCTCTGAAAGCAGTGAAGCTAATTCTCATTAATAAACCACAGATTTGAGTTTTGAACGGTTTTTGCCACTAAAGTAGCAGTATTTTTTTAACATTTTGCAGGTTTTCTCATTCCATTGCTGCTTGCTGCTTGTTTCGAGATGCATGCTGTGAGAGCTGACTTTCACACATTTGCAAAAGTCACCTTTGATGCATGCTCAATAAAAGGAAATACAAATTTCAATATGAAGCACCGTCATTTAGTGCCCACAATCAGTGTGTTTTACCCATTCATTTTAAAGAATGCAACATGCCCAGAAAACACTGTTTGCTCTTGATTGTGAAGTTCCATCATTAAAGGCACAATATGTATGATTTTTTTTTTCCATAAATATCCAAAAACCAGGGCGGCGCGGTGGAGCAGTGGGTAGCTCTGTCACCTCACAGCAATGTAAGGATGGCTAAGTCTCTCCATAATATCAAACCCTAAAAACTGTTATGGAATTCTACGAGGCAAGACCACGCGAATTGTCAGGCACTAAAACAATAAAATCATTTTAAATGTCTCAACTGGTTAGATGACATTCAGATGGTAGGTCAGAATTTGGCGCCAACAACATGAAAGCATGGATCCATCCTGCCTTGTATCAACGGTTCAGGCTGGTGGTGGTGGTGTAATGGTGTGGGGGATATTTTCTTGGCACACTTTGGGCCCATTAGTACCAATTGAGCGTTGTGTCAATGCCACAGCCTACCTGAGTATTGTTGCTGACCATGTCCATCCCTATTTGACCACAGTGTACCCATCTTCTGATGGCTACTTCCAGCAGGATAACGCGCCATCACACAATACACTCTATTTTGAACTTACACTATAAAAAATCCTGGGTTCTACACAATTCCTTCATGTTGTCCCAACACAAATCGATTAATTTAACCTAACTGTTTTTACAAATTTAAGTGGATTGAACACAAAGCAATTAACTTGTCCCCAAAAAAACTATCAGGAATTGTGTTGATTCAGCTCATTTTAAATAAGTCACACATATCTGACAATAAAACATGTTTTTGAATGTATCTCCTAAATGGGTCTCAAATTTACTTAAACTGGTTAGATGAATCTCTAGAAAGTCCAATTTTTTCCAACTTCAGGAAGAAGAGGACAACACTGATCCACTGTGTTGGAGTTGGACCTGCCGCCATTTTTAAAGTGCGTTCCACTTCATCAAGTGAACAAGGGAAGTTTACATGGACATACCCTCGATCCCTTGATTTTGAGCGGCTTCATATGTCCACTCCAGTACCTATATGTCCCTGAATGCAATGCGATCGTGACGTCACAAAAGTGTAGTTCCCAAGTGCTCAAAGGTTTAGGGCACTCCATTTAAACCCATTCAGATGTTCCACCAGGGTAGCATGGTGGCTCAGTGGTTAGCACTGTCGCCTTACAGCAAGAAGGTCGCTGGTTCGAGTCCTGGCTGGGTCAGTTGGCATTTCTGTGTGGAGTTTGCATGTTCTCCACCCATCTTGGCGTGGGTTTTCTCCAGGTACTCCAGTTTCCGACAGTCAAAAGACATGCGCTATAGGTGAATTGGATGAACTACATTGGCCGTAGTGTATGTGTGTGAATGTGAGAGTCTGTGAGTGTTTCCCAGTGCTGGGTTGCAGCTGGAAGGGCATCCGCTGTGTAAAACATATGCTGGAATAGTTGGCGGTTCATTCCGCTGTGGCGACCCCTGATAAATAAGGAACTAAGCCAAAGGAAAATGAATGAAGAAGATGTTTCATCAGTAGTGAACACATGTGCAACGTAATCAATGACGTACATCCAAGTGAACGAGACGGAGGGAAGTTGGCGAGTAAAAGAAAGCAGCCTCAGATTGCTCTTTCTTAGCCAACCCTGTAGTGTTCAAATGTCAAACAGATATTCATCAAAGCTGTCAAAGTGCCAGTCCAGGCCGAGTGACTTTGGCATCTTCTTGTGTACTCCTTACTTAACCCTGCATAACTCTCTCTGCAAAGTTTTCTCAAGAAGACCAAGAGGAGGAGTCCCGTTCTGACAGCCAGGCAATCCCTCAGATTTCCCCCGGAGAGGTGACGGCAGACAGAAATCCACTGCTTTGTTTATTCTGTTTTGACTGGAGGCTTTGAGATGATTGGAGGAGCAGAAGCAAGAGATTAATAAAAGATCATGTGTCTCGCGTTGCACAGCAGCAGACAAGGATGCTGGGAAACGGCAGAGTCATACCAAAGGCTGTGAATTTCGAAATATGAAATAAATAAATGATGCATCTTTAAAGGCGGTTGCCGTTTGAGCGCGCTGACATCTGCAATACCCAGAAAACAATGGAGAGAACTATTAGCAAAATAAACAACTTGTGAAAAATGTAGAAAGGGATGAGAAAATAGTGTCAAAACAACATCAATTTAACACCGGACAACAAGAAACGACCAGGTGGTTATGTTGTCCAAAGAATTATACTTACAGTGAAGTCAGAATTATTGTATATTACTGTATATTTTATTCCCCAATTTCTGTTTAACGGATAGAAGCTTTTTCAACACATTTCTAAACATAATAGTTTTAATAACTATTATATTATTAAATAATAATTTGTAATAACTGATTTTTTTCATCTTTGCCATGCTGACAGTACATAATATTTCACTAGATATTTTTCAAGATACTAGATACTAGTATTCAGCTTAAAGTGACATTTAAAGGCTTAATTAAGTTAAATAGGCAAGTTTAAACTTGACTTTTAAAGGGTTCATGAATTGAGAATTCTAATTTCCTTTGATCTCTTAACATATACGTATGTAGTACTGTAAAAAATAAATCCTGTAAGTATCATTACCCAAGCTACTTCATTAGTCCAAAAATCTGCTTGTGTTGAAACCAGGCTGCCTAAATGACTCACTTTGGATTTTGTCTAAGTATGATGTCATGACCGCCTCTGCAGATGGTCGACACCTACTTCAGTTCCTCTATATTCTCGCCCACTGATTCACACATGCAGTTAAGAGAAGAATAGATACTGTATACCAGAGAGTCAAACACACAGCACTAAAATTATATCGATGTATGGGATGTTGTTGCATTGCTTCACATCCGGCCTCTGTAACTCAGCAACTGTAGAAGCTGTCTGCACTGGGTAGGAAAAAGTTGCAGTTGCATGTAAACTGTTTAAATTCTATATTATTTAATTTATTAAGTGTAGACATAGTGTAAAGACTGGATTATTGTATTCATTCATTCATTTTCCTTTGGCTTAGTTCCTTATTCATTCATTGGAATGAACTGCCAACTATTCCAGCATATGTTTTACACAGTGGATGCCCTTCCAGCCAAAACCCAGTACTGGGAAACACTCATACACTCTCGCATTCACACACACACACTCATACACTACGGCCAATTTAGTTCATCCAATTCACCCATAGCGCATGTGTTTGGACTGTGGGGGGAAACTGGAGCACCCGGAGGAAACCAACGCCAACACAGGGAGAACATGCAAACTCCACACAGAAATGCCAACTGGCTCATCCAGGACTCGAACCAACAACCTTCTTGCTGTGAGGCGGCAGTGCTAACCACTGAGCCACTGTGCCGCTCTGGATTAATATATTTAAATCTAAATTCCAGATTGCATTCGTAAGATACTATTTATTTGTTTGTTTTGTGGTTAATCAACAACATACCTGTCAACCCTCCCATTTTTTCCAGGAATTGTATCCTCTATTTTATCATTCTATCCTGATGTCATCCTGTTTAAATATGGCAAAAAAAAAAGTATAATAATAATTTCTTGTCAAAAAAAGATTAATTACAGATCAGAATCTTCATTTAATCCTGAAGGCAACACAGCCTTTAAATAACACATCCAGGATGCTTCTCTTTTCACAGGTGTTTTTGTCTATATCACCACTTCGACAAGGTGTTTTAACTTTTTCAATGCCTATACATAGCTGTTCTATTTCGTGATTATATTCTATAAATTGTCCAGCAAAGTCCACTAAAGGAGGTCGAGCCTTGTCATATATGGCTCCTAAACTCTGGAATAGCCTTCCTGATAATGTCCGAAATGAAATGTCTAACTATTAGATAATATAATTTCTTCAAATGACTGATTTGTGTTCACTTTTTCTTATTCTCAATGGTCTTTGTTTTATTTTCTGGACTTTAAACACATATCTTAATTTGTCTTCTGAAGATGAACAAAGGTGTCAGGGGATTGGAACGACATGAGGGAGAGTAATTAATAACAGAATTTTAATTTTGGGGTGAACTAAAGAACTTTATGCATCTTCCAGGAAGTCTCAAGAAGTAAAATGCATTATGGATATGATAGATGTTCTGTGGTGGATTGAAATGTGGTATACAGCCTGCTGTATCATGTTTGACTGGGATCAGCTGTGTTCTCCAGAGCGTGCATGGGTGGTGTTGTGCAGTCATGCGTGTGTGTGTGTGTATCAGAGAGTGGGTGTTTGCTGACGGGGCGCTGTTTAATCTTTCCCTCGGGTCGCTCTGTTTCAGATGAGCAGTTCGCTCTGTGCTTTCATTATAAAGCACCATTAGCTCTTTAGTTCCTTACGTGTGCATTAGGCGTTTATTTATCCCACTAAATGTTTGTGTCACCATAAACAGAATGAAATGAATGGGCTGTAAAGCTCAGTGCGGAGTTCCATTCATATGCATGTCAGTACTGGAGACTGGCTGACAACTGATGCAAGTACTGCTGAGAAAATCAAGCATCTGCTGATGAATTCTGCGACATATCAACTTCAAGTTTGGGAAAAAATACATTAGTAAAAAATACCAAAAACTTACAAGTACCGGGTTGGAATCCCTTTTACCTTCAGAACTGCCCTAATTCTTCATGGAATAGATTCAACAAGGTACTGGAAATCTTCCTCAGAGATTTTGCTCCATATTGACATGATAGCATCACGCAGTTGCTGCAGATTTGTCGGCTGCACATCCATGATGCGAATCTCCCGTTCCACCACATCCCAAAGGTGCTCTATCGGATTGAGATCTGGTGACTGTGGAGGCCATTTGAGTCAAGTGAACTCATTGTCATGTTCAAAAAACCAGTCTGAGATGATTCGCGCTTTATGACATGGCGCGTTATCCTGCTGGAAGTAGCCATCAGAAGATGGGTACACTGTGGTCATAAAGGGATGGACATGGTCAGCAACAACACTCAGGTAGGCTGTGGCATTGACACGATGCTCAATTGGTACTAATGGGCTCAAAGTGTGCCAAGAAAATATCCCCCACACCATTACACCACCATCACCAGCCCGAATCGTTGATGCAAGCCAGGATGGATCCGTTCTTTCATGTTGTTGACACCAAATTCTGACCCTACCATCCGAATGTAGCAGCAGAAATCGAGATTCATCAGACCAGGCAACATTTTTCCAATCTTCTATTGTCCAATTTTGGTGAGCCTGTGCGAATTGTAGCCTCAGTTTCCTGTTCTTACCTGACAGGAGTGGCACCCGGTGTGGTCTTCTGCTGCGGTAGCCCATTCGCCTCAAAGAAGTTCAACGTGTTGTGCATTCAGAGATGCTCTTCTGCAGACCTCGGTTGTAACGAGTGGTTATTTGAGTTACAGTTGCCTTTCTATCAGCTAGAACCAGTTTGGCCATTCTCCTCTGACCTCTGGCATCAACAAAGCATTTGCGCCCACAGAACTGCCGCTCACTGGATATTTTCTCTTTTTCGGACCATTCTCTGTAAACCCTAGAGATGGTTGTGCGTGAAAATCCCAGTAGATCCGCAGTTTCTGAAATACTCAGACCAGACCGCCTGACACTAACAACCATTTCACGTTCAAAGTCACTTAAATCACCTTTCTTCCCCATTCTGATGCTCGGTTTGAACTGCAGCAGATCTTCTTCACCATGTCTACATGCCTAAATGCATTGAGTTGCTGCCATGTGATTGGATAATTAGAAATTTGCGTTAACAAGCAGTTAGACAGGTGTACTTAATAAAGTGGCCGGTTAGTGTGTGTATATATATATATATATAGAGAGAGAGAGAGAGAGAGAGTTTATTTATTAAAAAATTTATTATTAAAGAGAGAGATCAGTCCGAAACAATTTATTATAAATAAATATATTCATAATTATGCTCTAAGTTGTCAAAGTCACTTTGTTAAACCTCCAGGACCCAACTACACGCATGCAATGCAAAAATACTTTAGTTATTTGTATGTACTATAGTAAATGCTATATTACTATAGTATAATAAAACTGTAAATATTATGGAATATACAACACTGTTAATGAATGCAACAGCATACTGTAGTATTAACGATAGTGAATTGATAAATTGTAGTAAATACTTTTATATACTTTAATTCTTACTACAGTAAACTGTGCTGTATTGTAGTATAATATGTACAGTTAAAGTCAAAATTATTCACCCTCCAGTGAATATTTTTTCAAATATTTCACAAATGAAGTTTAATAGAGCAAGGAATTTTTCACAGTATTTCCTATAATATTTCTTCTAGAATAAAAGTTTTTTAAAAACTATTTTAAGGTCAATATTATTAGCCCCCTTAAGCAATATTTGTTTTCAGTTGTCTACGGAACAAACCATCGTTATACAATGACTTGCCTAATTACCCCAACGTAACCTAATTAACCCAGTTAAGCCTTTAAATTTCATGCTGAATACTAGTATCTTGAAAAATATCTAGTCAAATATTATGTGCTGTCATCATGGCAAAGATAAAATAAATCAGTTATTAGAATTGAGTTATTAAAACTATTATGTTTAGAAATGTGTTGAAAAAATATTCTCTCCGTTAAACAGAAATTGGGGAAAAAAATATACAGGGGGGCTAATAATTCTGACTTCAACTGTATATATTGTTGTACATCTCTGACTCATTAAAGTGAATAAGTGAGGAGTTATATAATCAGGTTACTGTAAGCACATTCATTAAAGTTTGACATCATCCAAAAGTAGCGTCTCGGTTTCAGGGTCTCAGCAGGTTTGTCCATGGATGGCTGTGAATAAAGCTCCGGTGGGATCCTCCACACCCACAGCCTATGCAGAAGCAAAAAACCCAGCATCCCGGCAGACCCACAGCTCCATCCCGAAGCTGCCCACCCCTCCTGCTCCTTTAACCCTGCAAAACAACCACAAACACTGACTCATGCCGCTCTCCAACACACACACTGCAAACCTCCACACGTCGTGATTTCAACAGCTTCTGCTCAACTCAACAATTCAACTGCGGAGCTGAGTAATTGTGAAGCCCAACTGGATTGAGACTTGTTTTCACGGTTTCTGTTGATGACTTATAGGCTACATCTGCGTTATTCAGCAGATACAAGCATTATGTCATCCTCAAAGTGAATGGAGATGTTTCTTTTGTTCTTCGGAAATTGCAGCTCGACACTCAAAAAAATGCTGCTTGTTCAAACTACTTGTTTAAAATGAGCTCAAACAATACAATTCTTGATTTTTTTTTGGGACAACTTAATTGTTTTATGTCCAATCCACTTCAATTTGTACAAAACTAATAAGTTAACTTAATTCCTCCATGTTGTGCCAACACAAATCGATTGTGTGGAACCCTGCATTTTGTACAGTGTGCACACAAGGGTTCCACACAATTCATTCAGTTTGTTTCAACACGAATCAATTAAGCTAAATTTAATTAGGTTGAACATAAAACAATTTCAAGAGTTCACACTTGGATAATGCTCAACTATGATAGCAGGTTTGGCATGCTGTCCCGGGGGAGAACCCTGAGCTCGGAGATAGATGAGCCCAAGGTTCCCGCCTGGTCAATGAGCATTAGGAGGGATACGAGATCAGGTATTTCTTGAGAGCCCCCAGTTCGTTTTTAACCTATACTGTGGTTAATATGGTGTTTTCTAATTGATTCAGTATGTATGCGTTAAGTGCTTGTGACTGTTATTACAATTCGCTTATGTACATGTTTTTAAACTGTCGGAGGAAACCGGAGTACCTGGGGAAAACCCACGAGAACAAGGGGAGAACATGCAAACTCCGCACAGAGAGTACCGACTGGCTCAATTAGAACTTGAACCTTTGGCCCTCTTGCTGCGAGGCAGTAGCGCCAGCCACTGTGTCGCCCGATCAGAGAAGTGAGGGGGGGGGGGGGGGGGGGGGGGGGGGTTCCAAAAAGCAAAGATAGGGAATGAAGTTTAGGCAGGATATTTATAGTAGTTTTGAATTGATCTGATAGGCTCGCTAATGATTAGCGATGAGGATCAGCTGTAGTCGATTACATAATTTGTTTGAACAAGCAGCAAAATAATTTTTTTTGAGTGAATGGTCGGTAAAACTGAAATAAGAATGTTTAAAATATTGCACTTTTCAGTTGAATGACTTAAGGGTTTTGAGGGATTTGAGATACTTTTCTTTTTTCACTTGGGAAATATCTTTTTTAAATAATTTAAATTTCACAGGAGGGCGAATAATTTTGCCTTCAACTGTGTATATAAAATTAGCATTTAAAGTAGTGTACTTTTTTCACAAGGGATCTTCTAAAACTTTGTAAGAAAATTTGTTAAACTGATCTTCAGAAAGTCTTAATGTTAGCTTAAAGCGTATTCCAATTAGCCAGAATATTTAATCAATAGCAGCTTAAAACACTGACATTGCAAACATTCCTGTTGAACAAGTTTTTCAAAGCATGTAAAATCCCTGAATTTCTCATTTCAGAGTCTTCTGTAGTGCCGGGTAATGGAGTTTTAGCTTCTGTTTTCTTGATTTCCAGTCAACGCTTTATTTTTGGTCTTGACAGTTCTCTGTCAAGCAACCTTCCGAGCATCAATAAAACACAGCGCCTCTGTCATCCATAGTTTAGTTTAAACTGAAGAACATGATGAGGGTTTGGTGCTGTAATATTCGTTTTGATTATTCTGATGTTTCTCTCACCACTTTAAAGGTTTGATTTGACCATATGTGCCTTGCAAAGTGAACATAACAGGATAGTTATTAACGTCTACGCCTACCCAAACCCTCACAGTTATTAACGTCTACACCTACCCCAACCCTCACAGTTATTAACGTCTACACCTACACCTACCATAACCCTAAACCCAACCATGACAGTTATTAATGTCTACACCTACCCCAACCCTAAACCCAACATCACAGTTATTAACGTCTACACCTACCCCAACCCTAAACCCAACATCACAGTTATTAACATCTACACCTACCCTAACCCTAAACCCAACATCACAGTTATTAACATCTACCCCAACCCTAAACCCAACCATGACAGTTATTAATGTCTACACCTACCCCAACCCTAAACCCAACATCACAGTTATTAACATCTACACCTACCCCAACCCTAAACCCAACATCACAGTTATTAACGTCTACACCTACCCCAACCCTAAACCCAACATCACAGTTATTAACATCTACACCTACCCCAACCCTAAACCTAACATCACAGTTATTAACGTCTACACCTACCCCAACTCTCACAGTTATTATTGTCTAACCCTGCTCCAACACTAAACCCAACATCACAGTTATTAACGTCTACACCTGCCCCAATCCTAAACCCAACCCTCACAGTTATTAACTTCTACACCTACCCCAACCCTAAACCCAACCCTCACAGTTATTAATGTCTACACCTATCCCAACCCTAAACCCAACATCATAGTTACATCACAGTACATCTACACCTTCCCCACCCTAAACCCAACGTCACAGTTAGTAACATCTAGACCAACCCCAACCCTAAACCCAAACATCACAGTTAGTAACATCTACACCTACCCCAGCCTTAAACCCAACCATCACAGTTATTAATTTCTACACCTACCCCAACCCTAAACTCAACCCTCACAGTTATTAATGTCTACACCTATCCCAACCCTAAACCCAACATCACAGTTACATCACAGTACATCTACACCTTCCCCAGCCTAAACCCAACGTCACAGTTAGTAACATCTAGACCAACCCCAACCCTAAACCCAAACATCACAGTTAGTAACGTCTACACCTACCCCAGCCTTAAACCCAACCATCACAGTTATTAACGTCTACACCTACCCCAACCCTCACAGTTATTAACGTCTACACCTACCCCAGCCCTCACAGTAGCTTGGGCATTACAATGTCCACTACGTATTGGACCTGATCCAGTATGCCATCGTTCTACAGACTGCAGCCAAGACATCTTTAAAATAAAACTACTCAATGGCATTATACAGCATGGAAGAGTCAGGATAGCATTTAAAACTACTTTGACTGTATTCATCTGACAGAAAAAAAAGTTATGTATACCAAGAATGGCTTGAGGGTGAGTAAATTATGGGATAATTTTCGTTTTTGGCTTAACTACTTCTTTAAGACTGACATATTCCCAAAACTTTTTCTTTTTTTATGTGGATGTCATTCCTGAAACTTACAGTCTGTATGTGTCCTCACACAGCTCTCTGTCCAGACACTGACTTTGTGAATACATCCATTTATTATTAATGTTTAGTCAGAAGGACATAATCCACGCTCTCATTTTTTCCAATTAACCGTTTCGTTTTGAACCTGTCATCCCTCACCAAGAACCTGTCTGTTTTATCCCAGCCTTTTTTCCCCCTTATTCTCTTTTTATACAGAATTCATCCACGCTTAACACTTCAAAAAAGCACATCTCTCGGTTTCTTTTAAAAGCATCCCTGCTCTGCTTCATGCCCTGCTTCGTCTTCTCCATCTGAGATTTTTGTAATTTAGATCACATACGCTTACAGTAAATCTCAGCGGACCACCTCCTCTACGGCCTTTCAGATATCTCACAGATAATACACTGCACTATAACTATTGTTCCTCAGAGTGTGTGTGAGAACTGGTTTTGGTGGTTTACAAGGACAGTTTTTGTATAATGCAACATAGGCTCATTCTTAAAACTTTGAAAGAAAAAATACTTTGAAAGCTAATTACACATAAGAGAGATGACTTTGTTTTTCTTTTTTAAATCATTCCATGTTTAAATGTTGTCAAGTTTGAAAGCAATAGAGCATAGGAGGGATAATTAGGAATAGAACACAGCCAGGAACTCTACTTCTAACTACAGGGCAAAAATTTATGACGCAGTTTGTGAATGTTCGTTGGAACGATGGATTCGGGAAACACCAAATCAATGAACTATGTTTGTAATGATGGAACTTGCGACCTTACGGTGGTTTTCAGAAACAGTCCCCAGACCGATAGTCGACCACCAGCTTGGTGTGTCCCTGCCTTTAGTTTGTCTTTCACAGCTTCACTCCTCTCTGCATGGCCACTAAGCCTGACCTTGCTTCTTGTGGTAACTTCTCCTTCACTTCTGAATCTGTAGTTTGAGTTTGGTACTATTACATTTCAAATGGATACATTTATTAATGCATTGCCTTTGAAAAAGAAGTTTTAAAAAGGGTACTTATTGCTTAAATAATATGTAAAAAGTCTGCAGAGTTTTAAAGATCAAGGTACAGATCAATAGCGTTACTGTCTCCCACAGGAAAGAAGCACCTAATGAGTCATCGTCAGTAACTACAGTCTTACTTCCTGCACAAACATACAGTACGTAGGTTTGCGAATGTACATGCCAGCCTGTGGTCTTCACGACTTTCCACAGACACTGTAGAGACTGATTTGTGTACCAAACTACCAAAGCCAATGCACTTTAGTAGCATAAAACCAATGTCATCATGACTGTGCTGAAGCATGAAGTGCTGTGGACAGGCTGAAATTCACATATGGTAATAAGCATTTATCCCCCCAAAATATACTGTAAGGTTCGACAAATCAGAGCAGAGTAGAGCCACCTGACCAATTTCAATTCAATTCATCTTTATTTCTATAGTGCTTTTACAGTGTAGATTGTGTCAAAGCAGCTTAACATAGAAGTTTTAGTAAATTGAAAATGCTTCAGTCCAGTTTTCAGAGTTCAGTTTAGTTCAGATCAGTGTAATATACGTCACTGCTGAAAGCCCAAACACTAAAGAACAAATCCAACAACCCGCAGCTCCACAAGTGCCAAACCAAGCAAGCCAGTGGCGAGGAACAAACTTCACCAATTGATGAAAGTGAAGGAAAGAAAACTTAAAAGGTATTACCAATCATAGCAGAGTAGGGTCATCCGACCAATCAGAACAGAATAGTGCCATCTGTCAAGTCAAAGTAGAGTAGGGTCATTTGACCAACAGCAGAGTAGAGACATCTGACCAATCAGAGCAGAGTAGGGCCATCTGACCAATCAGATCTATCTATCTATCTATCTATCTATCTATCTATCTATCTATCTATCTACCTATCTACCTACCTACCTACCTACCTACCTACCTACCTACCTACCTACCTACCTACTTACTTACTTACTTACTTACTTACTTACTTACTTACTTACTTAC
>CAIGQV010016663.1:2106567-2117527 GCA_903798115.1 Danio jaintianensis | reverse complement strand
TTCTCGCATACTGCTTTTCGAATTCTATGAATTCGGACATACTACTCGGCTCGCATACGGTTTTTAGAGTGCTATATAGTATGGAAGTATGCGATTTTGGACGCAGCCATAGACTATATATACTCCTCATATTCACACACACAGTGCTGAGTCTTGTTATCCTGTAGCATAATGAAGCGGTTTTCTTTTGTATAGTCTTGCCGTGTTTCCTGACCCTTGCCTTGTTTTTGCTGTTTGATCAATCTCTTTGCCTTTACTCTTATGCATTGCCCTTAAAATTACTGTTTGCTCCTACTTGGACTGTTTATCTGTGTTCTATTTAATAAAGACAAGATGCTGCATGGGCGACATGGTGGCTCACAGCAAGAAGGTCGCTGGTTCGAGTCCCGGTTGGGCCAATTGGCGTTTCTGTGTGGAGTTTGCATTTTCTCCCCGTGTTGGCATGGGTTTCGTCCGGGTGCTCCGGTTTCCCCCACAAGTCCAAAGACATGCGCTATAGGTAAATTGAATAAACTAAATTGGCTCTAGTGTATGTGTGTGAATGAGTGTGTATGGATGTTTCCCAGTACTGGGTTGCAGCTGGAAGGGCATCCGCTGTGTAAAACATATGCTGGATAAGTTGGCGGTTCATTCCGTTGTGGCAACCCCTGATGAATAAAGGGACTAAGCCGAAGGAAAATGAATGAATGAGACGCTGCATTATGGATCATCAACTCTGTTGTACCCCGACTTTTGTTACAATTTTAAAGTATGACAATATTAATTATATAAATTTTTGTCATGTGTGACAGTGGCCATTTTCCCATTTACATGACTTCCGAAATAACAAAGTGAAGGGCATGTGAAAATTCTTCAAAATGTCTCCTTTTGTTTTCCAGAAAGAAATATAACAGCATAGCGATATGGGTGAGTCAATAATACATACAGATTTTTTGTGGTTGTATTTTTGGGTAAATAATGGCTGAAATGTCCGTAGTGTATGTGTGTGAATGAGAGTGTATGGGTGTTTCCCGGTGATGGGTTGCAACTGGAAGGGCATCCACTGTGTAAAACATATGCTGGATAAGTTGGTGGTTCATTCCGCTGTGGCGACAACAGATTAATAAAGGGACTAAGCCGAAAAGAAAATGAATAATGGCTGAAATATGTGTATGTGCGTTCAAAATGTTCAATAAAGAAACGTCTCCTTGTTAGTCACACCACCTACAGTACTGTGATGAAATCTGAAGTTTATTTCTCCACCAGCATTCTCTCTTGGGTTTCCTCCAACACAGCTCAGATTTACGTTTTTTTCTGTTTTCACTTTCTGCTTCTCCTCCTCTTTAAGTTCTTTCCAACTTTGTAGGTGCTGCAAGCTGTAATTTGTTAGATCCAAGCTCCTTTTTTAATAAAGTGGAGAACTGTAACCGAGTGCCACTGCCTTCTAGCCAGATACTCCCCGGTGATGAATAACAGTTGGCATTCTCATTGTAAGAAATGTTGCGATATTGCCGTGAAACTACATGATTTTCATCAGGTGAGCAATGCGTGTGCATGATTAAGGTCCCTGAGAATGGAGGCCTTTGTAAAGCAGTTAGGATTGATGCTTACTAGCGGCTAGTCCAGGACTTATTTAATAAAGTTATGAAAAGTCACAAACAATAATAAAAAAATCTATACCTGGGACAGGAAAAGTAATTATTTTATTCGTAGATGTGAACTGAATGACCTTAAACACGTCTGCTGTTTCTTTAGGAGTATTTTCACCACCAAAGGTAAAGTAATAAACAAGATTCTATTAGATTTACTATATTTCAGCATTTCTTACACTAAGCAATCAGCGCCGATGTTCAGAAAGCCTGCAATCTGACTGGTTGTTTAAAATTACACCACATTTACATAAATTTTTCATATTTACACACACATTTGAACTTCTTGTGAAAACCTAATTCACAACACGTAGACTGTAAAAAATATGGACGTAGTATCTGTGACGTCCCCCATAGGTTTCTGAAGAGCGCAAATGAGGCTACAAGTGGGCGAGGCCAACGCTCGCCATTTTGTTTGCACATCATCGTGCCGACCGGGGGTAACCAAAAATGGGCAAAGAGCCGGAGCACATCACAGAACCGGGGGGGGGGCTGTTTCATAAAACTCGTTTAGAAAAGCGGGGATTAAAGTCAAAAACCTGACTTCAATGAGCCGAACTACACGTCCACGTTTAAACTGGTTCCATAACAGCAAGCTTGAAGATCATTTGACCTAACTAATCTGAGTTCAGTTTAAATAATCTAGATAACTGCTCATGCACGTTACTGTTGTGAAACCCTGAAGGTCGAGCACAGATGCATCGATTATGTTGTGTGCTACCATGGCAACGACGATGAAAGAAAGAGCTCTGAAATGAGACACAGCTATGATCACAGCGAGTGAGCAGCGTTTGTTTTTAGAGTTCAAACATATAATAATTTAAACATAATAATCCAAAACTACAGAACGGCTTGCAACAATTCAAGAGAGAAGGCTGACAGGAAATTTCAGATTTTAAAATATAGGCCATTATTTGGGCCTATTAACGTTAAATTAAATATTTGTCACAATACATTGAAATAGTACTTGCGCGCGTCCGAGAGAGAGAGAATGCGTGCTCACTGCCAATTGTTGCTTGCAAGGAAAAGTTTTAATGCATTGCCATGCCCGTAGCCAGGGGGGGCTCGGGTGGTTCGAACGACCCACCCCCACGGCCAAAAGGTCCAGAATTTGTCCTTTTAATTATTTTAGGTAATTAAAAAAATATATATATTTTATAATAAAGTGTAATTTTAAATAACTATGGCCAGTAATTCGAATCCCATGGAGCCTCAAAGCCACAATAATGTGACGCGAGTCACGTGACATAACCCACCGAGCTGTAATGTTTGAATCTTTGATGCGACATCCTCATCCATACTGAGTAATGCTATGGGTCGAAACGAGAAAGACAGACGGAAGAGAAAGCAGGCAGCAGAGTCATTGTCGCAAAATATTGAACATAAGTTCAATAAGACAACAGGGTAAGGCTAACGTTAATTACTTCCTAACAGATGAGAAACTACCATGAGGTTCTAGACTAACTGGCTGAATTAGACATCCTGTATATTGGGCATTATTGATTTGTCCCGTGACCTCCCATTCCCTATTTTTGCCATAATTTTTTTTTAAATAACTTTCCGATGAAGGCTTTACTACCGAGCAGAGTCCTCAGCCGTCAGCTGTCACTTCACAGCAAAAGGCCCTAATCTCGTCACGTCCCTGTTTTTGAGGCTGTTTACACCTGGTCACTTCATTTGTTTTATTCTAATCGGATATAAATCCGATCGCTCGGACAACTTTAGAAGGTGGTCTGGGACGCATTCCAGACAAAACTGGACGGGTCTAATTATTTGTTTTCAGGCAAAATTAATTTAAATAAAATAAATGATGACCTGGAGAAAATCTGACCTGCGCCTGTTTAGAGAAACACCTGTAGGTGCGCTTTTACAGCCAAGCACACGTAAAGTGCAAAATAAATAAATACATATTTACTATAAGCATAAAACATGTGTTAACGAACAAAAAGCCTAAGTAAGAATTTTGCATGCCATATTATATGAAAATGTTTGAATAATAATGTCTGTTTGAATATAAATCACCTATTAAATATTCAAGCATGTGCTGCTGTGATGAACAACCACTAATACAATCTGAATATATTTAAAAAGCACTCTAAAAGTTCAAATAATTGTTATTAATATTGTGCATATTGCATTATTGAATATCGCTATATGTCTACCTCTACGGGAAGTCCCCATAAAAATGAAAAAAATACTGTGTGATTGGACTGACAAAATTTGCATGTGATCTTAGTAAGCAACTTGACAAAACAGTCATTATTTTTGTTACTGCAAAAAGCATGCACGTGATTCCAGAAGACAAGCTAATCCAGCACTAAATATTTCATAAAATGTCACCAAAATGCTGTATTTAAACTTCTTAATCAAATACAACATGTGGGGAAAAAATGCAAAAAAGGTCCACTTTTAGAGAAAAAGAACCCCCCCTTTCACTAGGCTGGCTACGGGCCTGATTGCAGGCTCACTGTAACATTCAAAATGTGCTTAACGTAAGCACATTAAGTTTAAAATAATGTCTACAAAGACCCGTGCGCACACAAGTGGTGGGATTTTTAATTTGCTCTGGAAAACGCTGCAAATTTCTGCTTTCCCTTTGACACTTGTGTTTCCCGCGCCTCGTGGGAAAATATCTTTATATTAAAGTGAGGATACTGCTCGGCCCGGATCATCTCTCGATTATTCCACTCAGGGTTTGCAGCTTTAAAGTCATTCTTTAAGAAATGTAGCCTACTTCTTTATATCAGTCAGTGTTTTCATAATATAATTTTCTTTATTAATTTTTTGTAACTCACACACACAAGTACACCCATCACAGATCTCTCGTTTAAATGAATATTTTCTACAGGATGCTTTATAATAATATCTTTGTGCATATACATTAGATTATTCAGTACCAAAGCAAAATTTGGAACTAATCTAACAAACAAATAAACTCAGATCACAGTCCAAAAATTAGTACACCCAAATTAATATGTTGGGGGAAATATGAAATAAAATGTTAATAAATGGAAAAAAAAAATCAACAGAAGCATAAAAAAATATATAAAATTTAGTTGAAATGTTGTAGTTTGTGTTTGTTTTGTTTGCAATAACTTATTTGAATTTAAATGTATATATGATTCTATTCTTAAAGACGTTTGGTGTATATATATATATATTTACTATTAAGAGACTATAAAGTTTTAATCATTATTAAGAGGTTAAGTTAATTAAAATGGCATCAAATTACGGCAGGTGAATGTTAACATTACTTTGATTAAGCATGAACTTAAGACTTAGCCTGAGAGTTAACCTGAACAGGATAGTTTCCCAGCATAAGTTGCCAGAGTAACTGAGTTTGAACAATCCGCCATTAATAAACCTGACTTTGCGAAATAAGCCTGGCTTTTTCTCTAAGCTTGGTTTATGGAACAGGCCCCAGGTGTGCCATGCCTCCAAACACAAGGTGAGACTCAATAATCCCCATTTATATAGGATAAATCAGGTAGTTGACTTTTGGACCTCTAATTATATCTTTTAAATCTAAAATATACATTCTTTTATTCATTCTTTTTCCTTCAGCTTAGTCCCTGATTTATCAGGGGTTGCCACTGGCACCACTGAATGGCCAACTACATATGTTTTACGCAGTGGATCCACTTCCAGCCACAACCTAGTACTGGGAAACACCCATACACTCTCTCATTCACACACACTCATAGACAGCCCATTTATTTAATCCAATTCACTTATACCGCCTCTCTTTGGAATGTGGGCAAAACCGGAGAACCTGTTGGAAACCCATGCGAGTAAAATATATATATATATGGTATAAGTTGTTCTCGACTTTTTTTCTTTTCCGTACATTTAGAATACACTTTAGTACAAAAGTCTTTGACGAATCGCGATATATTCGTGAAAACTGTTCGTACACACGTCGCGCACAAATTTGTGTGCACGAATGTTTAGTGAATGAGACCCACTGTCCAACTGAGTTTAGCTCCAACCCTTATAAACCACACCTAAACAAGCAAATCAAGGTTTTCTTGCATTCTTGAAACTTTCGGGCAAGTATAATGAGGCAAGTTGGAGCTAAACACTGCAGGACGGCGACCCCCCACGAGCAGGAATGGACACCCCTGCGGTAAGCTATGATTCATCGTCTCTCATGTCAGAGGTCAGCCTTTATTGAAACCATTTTTTTATTCAAACGGGATTTTAAGCAGCAAGAAGTGTCAGGAGTGACAGTTAATCATGCGGAGATCCTGCGCACAGGCGTCTGAAATTAAAGTGCACGATACAGGTCATGCTACGTGTCACATCCATGACACATGCTGGAAACACTGTCATAGAGTTAAAATACAAAATGACAGCAAGCAATATGATCATCTGTCAAAATCGGTTGGTCTCGGTGACTGTGTTGACGTGTCCTGTCAGTGCTAAGAAATGTGGAAAGTTTAGTTTATGTACCAATTCTCACTATTAACTAGTGGCTTATTAAAATATTGGCTGTTTATTAGTACATAGGGTTGTCACGATACTGGAATTCGAGACCAATCGATACTGAAGATTTAAAAACGTCCGTTTCCCGCTGACATTTGAGCGCTGCTGAGCGCGTTCTTAAACAGCGCTGATTTGCCATTGTGTTCACGTGCTCAACAGAAATGACTGTGATTGGCCGTGAACGTCATCACTTCACCGAACTCCCCGCTGTTTACTGAGTGTAACCACAAATACAGGGACACTGGAGTGTTTCAAAGTCATGTCAATCAGCTGGTTTGTCTATAAGCTGACATACGAGCGATCCGCTGATGAATCGCGGCTTTAAAACGCTCCAGTGTCGCTGCATCTGTGGTTACACTCAGTAAACAGCGGTGAGTTCGGTGAAGTGATGACCTTCATGGCCAATCACAGTCATTTCTGTTGAGCTTGTGAACACAACGGCAAATCACAGCTGTTTATGAACCTGCTCAGTAGCGCTCAAATGTTAGCGGGAAATGGACATTTTTTCAATTTCAGTATCGTGCAACCCTATTAGTACATATTCTGCATGCTCTTAGTTTACATTCCTAATTCTACCCAATACTTAAAACCCAACTACTAACCTAATAACTATTATTACACGGCTGTCTGGAATACTCGATTCTGATTGGTCAGTCACAACATCCCAAGATATGTTATTCCGAGATAACAGCGGCTGAAGCTAATAGCACAAATAAAACAATAACGAACCATCTTGAAAGTCAGTGTATATGTACACATCCATATGATTTTATCCATGCGTTTGTCTGTCACGTTGCTGTTTTTGATTGTTTGGCGCCATCTTGTGACTAAATAATACGTAGGTTAGTGTATGCTCCCATCAGCAGTTTTAGCTTCTGTTTTGCTTTGCGTTTAATGAAATAATTAATAAACTAGTAGAGCTCAGAACATTGTTTTGTGTGTAATTTTTACATTTTGTGGCAAGTAGACGTGTAATAAGCAGGATAAAGTACATCCAGGCGGTTGTTCTCATAGAGTAAAGCCCTTCAGACTTATACAACGACATAATATTATCTGGCTTTGTATTCTGCTATTAAAAAAAACACCTAGATGTATTTTATCCCTGACTTAATAAGCAGCAAATTAGGACTAAATCAGGAGCTAAAAGTCATAGTTATTGGTCTGTTAATAGCGAGAGTTGTACCTTAAAATAAAGTGTGACCATAAATGCATATTTGCTGGTCCTCAGTGTGGTATATGGGAGTGCTGAGCTTAACCTTAAGGCTGGACAGTGATTGTCAGTGGACAGCAATTTCCAAGTCTCTCCAGAGATGTTTTATTGGGTTCAAGTCCTTTATTGAATGGGCCACTCAGAGACTTTATGGAGTCTCTAATCCACATGATGTCTCATCTGTGTGTTCAAGATGATCATTCTGTTAGAAAGTGAACCTTCGAGCCAATCCAGGGTCTTAAATGTTTTAAGGCATGGTTCATTAAGTATATTCATTCATTTATTCATTTTCTTTTCGGCTTAGTCACTTTATTAATCCGGGGTCACCACAGCGTAATGAACCGCCAACTTATCCAGCACGTTTTACGCTGCGGATGCCCTTCCAGCTGCAACCCATCACTGGGAAACACCCATACACTCTCATTCACACACATACACTACGGACAATTTAGCTTACCCAATTCACCTATAGCGCATGTGTTTGGACTGTGGGGGAAACCGGATCACCCGGAGGAAACCCGCACGAACACGGGGAGAACATGCAAACTCCACACAGAAATGCCAACTGACCAAGCCTAGGCTCGAACCAGCGACCTTCTTGCTGTGAGGCGACATCGCTACCCACTGCACCACCGCGCCGCCTCATTAGGTATATGGTCTTCTAACCTGACCAGCTTAAAAGTCCCTGCCTCCACAGCATGATTTGGAACCACCAAACATAATTGGTGGAATGACTACTGTCCTTAAAATTTTAAAGTCCTCAAAAGTAGTGAGTATTACACTATGAAAATTATTCCACTTCATACCCTGTGAATTAAAAAAAGTAGCTTACATCAGTTCCATTTTCTTTTAAGGATGTTTCTAAGTGTAAGTCAAATTATTAGCATTTATGGACTATATATTTAAAAAGGTTTGATTTAGCATGGGGCGGCACGGTGGCTCAGTGGTTAGCACTGTTGCCTCACAGCAAGAAGGTCGGTGGTTTGAGTCCTGGTTGACATTTCTGTGTGGAGTTTGCATGTTCTCCCTGTGTTGGCGTGGGTTTCCTCTGGGTGCTCCGGCTTCCCCCACAGTCCAAAGACATGTGCTATAAGTGAATTGGGTAAACAAAATTGACCGTAGTGTATAAGTGTGTGTGAATGTAGGAGTGTATGGGTGTTTCCCAGTACTGGGTTGCAGCTGGAAGGGCATCCGCTACGTAAAACATAGGCTGGAATAGTTGACGATATGTTACCGCTTAGGTCATGAACTTTGAACCCTGACTATGAACAAACTCATAGCCGAAAACTCATCTCATGCAACACCAATAGAATACATGCAATTTCTTTAACACTAAAACTACTGAGGCAGTCAGAGAGTTTTTAATTTTTGTAATTTAATAACTCTTTGAAATAAAACTGACATATCTATAATACCCTGGCGTTTCCTAAATATCTGTGTAGTTCTTTCCAACATTGTCATTTTTTTTAATTACAGAACAGAAAAGAACTGAGTATTTCTACCTTTATTTACCATACAGGTCAAAATGACTGCATGCCTGTCTGCTTCTTTAAATATGCATGCCTTTTTTGCCTAGAAACTTCCTGCTAACATAAACATAACTTTCCGATAGCAAAAACATAAATTTACTTCAGATATATCTTTCAAAACAGCATATTGTGTGCCGCGAAATAGCTCTGAAAGTGAAAATGAAAGCGAGGCCCAGACCTTTGTGGATGTTCTACTGTCCTAACTACATATTTATTATAGGTTGTATTACCAAAAAGATAATATTTGTAGGGTAATGGTGTCATAAAATATGATGACAGACATTCAAAGCTTAACTTTAATATTTTAAGCTTTGAATGTAAATATGCCGTGACAATATGATGTCTTATATGAGAACGGTCAGAATGAATGCTATGGTAATACTAATAGCAAAGACTATAGAATACACTTAAAGGGACTTTGCTAATAGTTATAGAATTCTAGTTCCACTGTTAATATAGCCTACTCTCATGTCCGTGTTAACGCAGAATGAAGCGAGTGCATCGATGCCCATTCTGACCAATCACAGACGTTTCTGTTGAGCTCCTGAGCACACGGCCATTCAGCTTATGCTGATATGCTCTCATTGGCTGCAGCTCGTCACTACATCTGACCGCACGTGGGGTCGAGTCGGCCGACTGCTCTGGAATATTCAGCATGCTAGATATTGGATTTCCGTCTGCGAGGTGTCGGCGACACATCAGCGAGCGTCTTTGATGCGTTGTTCAGTAGTTCACACATAAAGACTGCAGAGCGCCGAGCACCCGCAGATTTTTCCCCGATCACAGCCCGATCTGTCGGCGAGCTCATTAACTTCCAAATCGGGCTTAAAATCCTGTAGTGTGAACTAGGCTTTAGTTGGTTGGTTGGTTGGTTAGTTGGCTGGCTGGCTGATTGATTGATTGATTGATTGATTTAGATCTTATAAATTGATTGGTTGGTTGGCTGGATGATTAATTGATTGAGTCTTTTTCTTCTTCTTCTCTGAGTTTTTGTCTTGCCACTCTGCCATAAAGTCCAGACTGGAGGAGTGTTGAAGAGGCTGTCCTTCTGCCAGTTCCTCCATCAGGCCGTTTGATCCACTGCTGTTGTGAAGGCCTCTCTCTTCTGATTGCTCAGTTTCACTGGACAAACAGCTCAAGGCTGAGTCCTGGTTCTTCTAAACCTCTTCCATTTCACAAGCTTGCACATGCAAAATTCAGATATCTGACATGCTGTCCTGTGGGAGGGCTCCGAGAATTTGGCCTGAACTCTCATATCCCAGACTGAGAGAGCAAAAGTCCAGAGAGTTGAGCTGGGATGCTGGAAAACTATTGCAGGGCAGAAGTGAGTTGCTTTTATACAGTAAAACCAAACATTATTCAGACACCAGATATACTAGGCTATAAGTTTTGATACATCTATACGTATATGGCTCTTTGCCTCCATGAAGTGCATTTACAAGCCCAAGTCAGAAAAGTTGGGACATTACGGAAAACGCAAATAAAAAAAGAAAGTAGTGATTTCAAAATTTACTTTGACTTGTATTTCATTGCAGACAATACAACAAACATTATTTTATGTGTTCCTTATGATTTTTAATGTCCATTTCTCCCAAAAAATAACTGAAATACTGATTCATCTGACCACAGTACACGTTTCCACTGTGTGATGGTCCATCCCAGTCGCCTCAGAGCCCAGAGAAGTCGATGGCACTTTTGGACACTGTTAACATAGGGCTTCCTTTTGGCACAGTACAGTTTTAACTGGCATTTGTGGATGTAACTATTTATTGTGGTACTTGACAAAGGTTTGCCAAAGTAGTCCTGAGCCCATGTGGTGATATTGCTTATAGATGAATGATGATTCTTGATGCAGTGCCGCCTGAGGGATCGGAGATCACGGTTGTTTGGCTTAGGCTTGTGCCCTTGTCCTTTACGCACTGAAATTCCTCCAGATTCCTTGAATCTTTTAATGATGTTATGCACTGTTGTAGGTGAAATATCCAAATGTCTTCTGATTTGGGGTTGTAAAATCCCTTAAAGCATTTATTATGAACTTTGATAAAAAACTATTTGTGCATTAAACACCCTCCAGCCAATCAGAATCAAGACTTTCAACAGACCATAGA
>CAIGQV010016663.1:2096002-2106167 GCA_903798115.1 Danio jaintianensis | reverse complement strand
TGAAAATCCCAGTAGATCAGCCGGTCTGCAGTAAAATACACTTTATTATAGTATGGTACAAGAACACAATAGTATTTATTATACTTAAGTATTAAGCACTGCAGTAATTAAGTACGGTAGCATTTTTTTATTCATTTGTTAATTTTCCTTCAACTTAGTCTCTTTTTCAGAGGTCGTCACAGTGGAATGAACCGTCAACTATTCCAGCATATGTTTTACGCAGCGGATGCTCTTCCAGCTGCAACCCAGTACTGGGAAAGTAGCATTTTTTTTTATACTATAGTATTTTTTTCATGTGGGATTCTAAACCACTTAACATTGTAATTGTCTATGAGATTGTATTTAGTAAAAACTGTTCTTGTAAAACTTAATTATATATTGTAAACTCTGAATGAGATATTAGACTTGTACGGTTGTTGAGGTGTCATAGTAAAATCATAGTAAAAGCATTTGAAAACTCTTCTAGTTTGCTTCTGAAAACACTTTCAGTTTGCAGAAATGTACACAGCGCCCTCTAGTGTATTTACGAAAAAATATCTTGCCTCAGCTGCGTATTTCCTGGTTCCCAACAATTTTGCCCGGGGGCACATTATCTAAAATGCTTCTTTTGTGTATTCCTCACTCCGAAAAAGCTCTTGTCAGCATCAGTGTGATAAACATTGACTGAAAGTTTGTGCGTTTGACTCTCGTGTGTCACACTGTTTACTCCCCGAATGCTCCTGCTGTTTTTTTTTCCCCCTGTAACTTTGGTGTTCGACCTTGTATCGGCGCTTGCGGCGAGATTTTATTTCCACATGACACAATGTTTTTTGTTTTTTTTCAAAGCTCTGCAATATTAATGCAGCCATAGTTGTGAAACAGAGAGTCCGGCGAGGTTGTTAAAGTTATGAGCATGTTTGACTTGCATAATCGTGTATAATCAAACACAGCCACTTGAGCAGTCTCCGGACGCCAATGCGAGTCTAATAGAGCGTGACAGCTTGATTACAGCGCAGCGCTATTATGAATAATGTATCTTAATTATTCCTACACTTCCTCGCGCTTCCTCCCAGGTGATAGCGCACAACCAAGCATGCATTCTTATTTATAGAGTCATTATAGCAGGCATGCCACAGATGCATTTGCATGTTATCAGTATTCATGAAGCACCATAAATATGAGGTCCTTTATCAGATAACAGCTCGGCTTCCAATTTAAAGCGTGCATGCTGGCGTGAAGCGGCGTTTTAATGTCCCGCCGTTTTCAAGGGAGCTGTTATGCGCTGCTTTATCAATTAGACTAATGGCTGACCTGAAGAGCATGTGTGTGTGTGTTTGTGAATTAGAGCTGCACAATATATAGTTTCATCATTGATATCGCAACGTGTGAATCTGCAATACTCACATCGCAGGATCTCAAGGGAATTCAAATTTTTTCTATTCATCTTTATTTCTCTAGCGCTTTTACAATGTAGATTGTGTCAAAGCAGCTCAACATAGAAGTTAGTAAATCTGGGCTGCGCCAGTTTTCAGAGTTGAAGTTCAGTTTAGTTCAATTCAGTTTAGTTTAAATTTCACTGCTGAAAGTCCAAACACTGACGAGCAAATCCATTGATGTGTAGCCCAAATCAAGCAAGCCAGTGGCGAGGAACAAACTTCACCATTTGACGAAAGTGAAGGAAAAAACCTTGAGAGAAACCAGGATCAGTTGAACAAAGATTCATTTTGTTTAATTATTCATACAATTAGGATTATACCATGTAATTTTACGTTTTATGATTGAATGTGGGCATCACGGTGGCACAGTGGGTAGCATGATCGCCTCACAGCAAGAAGGTCGCTGGTTCGAGCCTTGGCTGGGTCAGTTGGCATTTCTGTGTGGAGTTTGCATGTTCTCCTCTGTTCGCGTGGGTTTCCTCCGGGTTCTCCCATTTCCCCCACAAATCCAAAGACGTGGTATAGGTGAGTTGGGTAAGCTAAATTGTCCGTAGTGTATGTGTGCGAAAGAGTGTGTATGGATGTTTCCCAGTGGTGGGTTGCAGCTGGAATTTTGAAAAACAAAATATCGCAATGTCAGTTTTTTTCCAATATCTTGCAGCCCTACACTGTAAAAATATTCAGGGTTCCACACAATTCATTCATGTTGTCCCAAATTTTACAAATGTAAGTTGACTGAACACAACAGAATTAAGTTGTCCCAAAAAAAATCTCAAGAATTGTGTTGTTTCAGCTCATTTTAAATAAGTAGTTTGAACAAGCTGCAAAAATATATATATTTTTTTAATGTGTAGTGTGACTCTATAGGATCATCAGTTGTGTGTATGTGTGTCGTATCAGGTGGTGTTCAGTACCAGTTGTGTGTTCTCTCCCACCGTGGAGACTCTGTCCTGTCCTCAGCTGTCTTTTTCTGTCAGCTTGGATTTACATTACTGAAACGCTGTATCACTCCGAGTGCGGTGCTGACAGATGTGTCAGGAGATAATATTTATTTTACCAAACTGCCTCCCTTTCGGCAGCTTTTGCATTTCCAACCCTCATCTCCTCACCCTGACGGCTCTCTAGCGATCTCTGTTTTTTTTTTTCTGTCGATCTACAGTATCTAGCAGTCATCCAGAAACTAGAGTATCTTCAACTGTAAAAAAAAAAACGAATAAAAAAAAACAACTGTGGCCTACTAAATGCCTTAAAGGGCACCTATGATGCAAAATCAACTTTTGGAAGCTGTTTGGACAGAACTGTGTGTCCACTGTCATATTGGAGTGAAATAAACACAAGTCTCTTTTTTGCTTAAATTCCCTGACGTTAAAATAGGATCCAAATCCCAGTGATTTTGAGGCCCACCGCAACATAGGAGTGCAGGTTTCCCTGCCCACCGAATTGATTGACGACACATATTAACATTGACATTGATGTCAATAACTTGAAATTGAACTTTATATTTAAAATGGTGCTTAAAAATCAGTGCCTAATTTGAAATGTAGATCAATGGCGAAAAGACAGAGTACAAAGTCTAAAACAAAACAGGCTATAATTTTAGGCTATATATGATATCAAGGGTTCAAATTGACCTGTTGACAAAAAAGGAAGATGAAACAATCATTCAACAAGTATTTTAGAAGCAAAAAAATACAAATAATAATAGTTTATTCATTCATTCATTTTCTTTTCGGCTTAGTCCCTTTATTAATCTGGGGTCGCCACAGCGGAATGAACCGCCAACTTATCCAGCACATGTTTTACACAGCGGATACCCTTCCAGCTGCAACCCATCACTGGGAAACACCCATACACACTCATTCACACACATACACTACGGACAATTTAGCTTACCCAATTCCCCTATAGCGCATGTGTTTGGATTGTAGGGGAAACTGGAGCAACCCGGATGAAACCCACGCGAACACGGGGAAATAATAATGAAGTATTTAAAAAAAAAGACTGATACGCGCCCGCCATGTTTATGTGACAGACAGTCCACATGCTGGATCCGTTACCACAATTTTTTCCAGGACCTCGCAATTTACAAATTAAGCACTGGTGCTAATATTAGGTTAATGAAGCAAATCTAACACTAGCAAGGTTACTCATACTTCATAAAACAAATATAAACTAACTTTCAATAATACTTTTTGCTGAAATACATGTCATTCAAATAACATTTTATGGCTTTAGACATGATTCAACCAATCAGAATGAAAGACGAGAACTACTCATTTAAATGTGGCCTTCGGTGTCATTAAACTGCAAGTACATATTTAAATATATATACTTTCATTCATTTTCTTTTCGGCTTAGTCCCTTTATTAATCTGGGGTCGCCACAGAGGAATGAACCACCAATTTATCCAGCATATGTTTTACGCAGCGGATGCCCTTCCAGCCGCAACAAACCACTGGGAAACACCCATACACACCCATACACTCCCATTCACACACATACATATGGACAATTTAGCTTACCCAATTCACCTATAGTGTGTTTGGACTGTGGGGGAAACCGGAGCACCTGGAGGAAACCCACATGCAACATGGAGAACATGCAAACTCCACACAGAAATGCCAACTGACCCAGCCGAGGCTTGAACCAGCGACCTTCTTGCTGTGAGGCGACAGCACTACCCACTGCGCCGCCCATATATACTTTGATATACGGTAATATACGCTATACGTTCAATCCAATTAAGCACTTATTTCACTAGACGCTGAATATCGCAGAGCTGCATGAAGCCAGATATTATTTCTGTAAACCCTCTTATTAGCTTTTATCAAGCTTCTCGCACAGATTGTTTTGTCCTCCTGTCACAATATAATCCGGAGGGAGGGTGAAAAATGCTCACGAAAAACTTTTGACGAAACCCTTAGTAATAATACGAGGAGACCACAGGGGGGAAAGAAATATTACCAAAAAAAAGTCCAATATACGTGCCTTTAATAATGCTCGCGCTCTCTCAGGGAAACTTGATAAAACTGATTCACGAATTCAGAGCCAATTAAGAAACTGACCTTTCATGATGATCGGCGATCTAGTTAACATTCTGTCGAGATTGCTGGTTCAGAGGCTGATTATACAGCACATCCCAACCCAGAGTAAAAGCTTTTTGAACCATACTATAGTAAAATGTATTATACTCTACAGTATTCACAAATCTTTGTTAAAGGAACACTCCACTGTTTTTGGAAATAGGCTCATTTTATAGCTCCCTTGGAGTTAAATAGTTGATTTGTACCATTTTTGAATCATTCAACAAATCTCCAGGTCTGGCGAGAGCACTTTTAGCTTAGCTTAGCATAGATCATTGAATCGGATTAGACCATTAGCATCTCACACAAAAATTACCAAAGAGTTTTGATAATTTTTCTATTTAAAACCTTGACTGTTATGGAGTTACACCATCTACTAAAAAGTGAAAAGTTGCTACTTTTTAGGTTGATATGGCTAGGAACTATACTCTAGTTCCAGTGTGATAATCAAGGAACTTTTGTGCCATACCATGGCTGCATCCCAGCTAGAATTCAGCCTAGAAAACAGCAAATTTCCGTTTTCCATCTGTCTTAGTACAATTATACAGAAATGTTTGGCTATCGGAAAATTATTGAAACTCTTTGGTCATTTTTAAGTGAGATGCTAATGGTCTAATCCGATTCAATGATCTATGCTAAGCTAAGCTAAAAGTGCTCCTGTTAGACCCGGAGATCAGCTGAATGGATTAAAAAATGGTAAAACTAACCTGTTTAATTTCAGAAAAGTAGTAAAATTAGGCTACTTTCAAAATATTTCAAACATATTGATCATAAAATAATACTACTAATAATAAAGTGGGGCTGCACGGTGGCGCAGTGGGTAGCACGTTCGCCTCACAGCAAGAAGGTCGCTGGTTCGAGCCTCGGCTGGGTCAGTTGGCGTTTCTGTGTGGAGTTTGCATGTTCTCCCCGTGTTTGCGTGGGTTTCCTCCGGGTGCTCCGATTTCCCCCACAAGTCCAAAGACATGCGGTACAGGTGAATTGGGTAAGCTAAATTGTCCGTAGTGTATGTGTGTGAATGAGTGTGTGTCGATGTTTCCCAGTGATGGGTTGCAGCTGGAAGGGCATCCGCTGCGTAAAACATATGCTGGATAAATTGGCGGTTCATTCCGCTGTGGCGACCCCAGATTAATAAAGGCTAAGCCGAAAAGAAAATGAATGAATGAATAATAAAGTGGAGTGTTCCTGTACTTCAGCATATAATAGTGTACTACTTGGTCATTTTTAAGTAAGATGCTAATGGTCTAATCCGATTCAATGATCTATGCTAAGCTAAACTAAAAGTGCTCTTGTTAGACCCGGAGATCGGCTGAATGGATTCAAAGATGGTGAAACTAACCTGTTTAACTCTAGGAGAGTGGTAAAATTAGCCTACTTTCAAAATAAAGTGGAGTCAACCATATTGATCATAAAATATTAATAATAATAATAATAAAGTGGAGTGTTCCTGTACTTCGGCATAGAATAGTGTACTACTTGGTCATTTTTATATGAGATGCCAATGGTCTAATCCGATTCATTGATCTATGCTAAGCTAAGCTAAGCTAAAAGTGCTCCTGTTAGACCCAGAGATTGGCTAAATGGATTCAAAAATGGTAAAACTAACCTGTTTAACTCTAGGAGAGTGGTAAAATTACACTTCTTTCAAAATAAAGTGGAGTCAAACATATTAATCATAAAATAACAATAATAATAATAATAATAAAGTGGTGAGTTCCTGTACTTTGACAATAGTGTACTATTTGGTCATTTTTATGTGAGATGCTAATGGTCTAATCCGATTCAATGGTCTATGCTAAGCTAAGCTAAAAGTGCTCCTGTTTGACCTGGAGATCGACTTAATGGAGTCAAAAAAGGTAGAACTAACCTGTTTAACTCTAGGAGAGCAGTAAAATTACTTGGTCATTTTTAAGGTCTAATCCGATTCAATGATCTATGCTAAGCTAAGCTAAAAGTGCTCCTGATCGGCTGAATGGATTCAAAAATGGTAAAAAAATAAAAATAAAAATCATCTATTTAACTAGGGGATTGGTAAAAAAAAAAAGCCTACTTTCAAAATAAAGTGGAGTGTTCCTGTACAGATTACTATAGCATACTATAGTATTAACTATAGTGAACTGATTAACTACTTTTGTACTTATACTTCAGTTTTTATTACAGTAAGTAAACAATGGTGTAATGTAGTAATATAATGTAGTTACTATATACAGCATTACTATAGTTGTTGTATTACCATAGCAACTATAGAATAACCACAACAGATTAATTCAAGTACTTTACTATAGTATGCTACAAAACACTATAGTATTTACTATAGATTTATATAATATTTGTATCATGTATTGTGGTCTATCATGTGGTTTATCATGCCATTGTGCACAACAGCAGTGAAAATCTGGTTTTTGTTCTTGGAAAATTGAACAAAAGATCTTTTATTTAATTAAAATGAAGGCGAAATGTTTACATGTCTGTGCTACTCCTAGGCCAGTAATCACATAAGCAAAGTTTGTATTCAATTATATAAATTCTAATTAGTTACTCTCTGGTGACTTTTGTCTCTCGCAGTATAGGTTGGATTTATGTTGGATGAATGGATTTATTCAGGCCGTGTTATAGTGACGGAGGCTGCAGCGCCACGGACAGCAAGCGCATTGACAGTAGAACTAAAACTGGAAAGCAATTAGAGCAGATTAGTGTGCTGCCACTCTCGGGAAGGGAACCTAATTAACGGACGTGTTCTTTGTCCTTGCTGCTGAATTCTCCTTGATTCATCCCCCACTGCAGGCTGTGGGAAAGGAGAATCCCAAGGGAAAACACCCCTTGAAACTACTGCTAAATTGGCATTTCGCTGGACCGTAAGCTTAGTCCAAATTCAACTGAAATATAATGAAATACTAATAATGACTACTGATATTTGGTTATTCTGTAAGCATAATTTTCTGGGATTACAAATCTAGCAGCATCATGGCACCCAATTTTCTAAACACGCAACAAACAAGCACGAAAATGTTAGCAAATGTGCTAAACAAATGTAATTTAGGAACATGTTTTTATTCTAAAATATATGACAAGCCAGAAAAATGATAAATACTTTGGCATACTGCAAACATTTTCACAGTATCATGGTGTTAAAACAAGCTGGCAACGTTTTATGTTAGCAAAAAACATGCTATCCTGCTAGCATGACAAACATGCTAATTCATGCTATAGTATAAATGTGCTAAACATATTAGAAAATATATCAAATATATTAGAATGTGTTAAAACAATTATGTTAACAACATGGTAAACATCCTGAAAACATGCTAGCAACATGCTAAATTTATAGTCAATTGTGTTCAACATGTTTAGACCATGCTTATTAATTTTAACAGAAGTTATGTAATTGATATGTATGGCAACAAGCTAGCTATGCTTTCAAACAAGCTAGCACTATTAAAGCTGCTATAAATGTGAACAAAATGTTAAAACATGCAATAAACATGCTAGTATACAAATCTAGCAGCATCATATCACCCAATTTTCTAAACATGCAACAAACAAGCTCGAAACATGTTTTTATTTTAAAATATATGACAAGCCAGAAAAATGCTTAATACTAAAGCATACTGCAAATATTTCCACATTATCATGGTGTTAAAACAAGCTGACAACATTTTATGTTAGCAAAAAACATGCGAGTAATATCCTGCTAACATGAAAAATATGCTAATTCATGCTATAGTATAAATGTGCTAAACATTAGAAAATATATCAAATATATTAGAATGTGTTAAAACAATTATGTTAACAACATGGTAAACATCCTGAAAATGTGCTAGCAATATGCTAATTTGTCAATTTTTTAAAACATGTTATGACCATGCTAATTCATTTTAGCAGAAGTTTTCTACGCGATATGTTCTGCCCAACGAGCTAGCAAAGTTTCTAAAAGCTATACAAATTGTTAAAACATGCAATAAACATGCTAGTATACAAATCTAGCAGCATAATGTCACCCAATTTCATAAACATGCAACAAACATGCTTGAAAATGTTAGCAAAGTGCTAAATAAATGTAATTTAGAAACATGTTTTTATTCTAAAATGTATAACAAGCCAAAAAAAATTGCTACATACCAGAAACATGGCAAACTTTTCACATTATCATGGTGTTTAAATAAGCTGGCAACATTTCATGTTAGCCAAAAACATGCTAGTAATATCCTGCTAACATGGAAAACACGTTCTAATTCATGTAATTCACAGCTAATCCATGCCACAGTATCATTGTGCTAAACATATTAGAAAATATATAGAATATATTCGAATGTGTTAAAACAATTATGTTAACAACATGTTAAACATCCCGAAAACATGCTAGCAACATACTAATTTATAGTCAATTGTGTTCAACATGTTTTGACTATGCTAGTATGCTTATTCATTTTAGCAGAAGATATCTAATTGATATGTTATGTCAATAAGCTGGCAATGCTTTTAACAAGCTAGTAACCTTTATTAAAGCTGCTATAAATGTGAATAAAATGCTAAAACATGCAAGTATACAAATCTAGCACCATCATGTTACCCAATTATCTAAACACGCAACAAACAAGCTCAAAAATGTTAGCAAATGTGCTAACGAAATGTAATTTAGAAACATGTTTTTATTCTAAAATGTATAACAAGCCAGAAAACTGATAAATACTAAAGCATACTGCAAACGTTTTCACAGTATCATGGTGTTAAAACAAGCTGGCCACATTTTATGTTAGCAAAAAACATGCTAGTAATATCTTGCCAACATGGAAAACATGCTAATTCATGCTACAGTATCAATGTGTTGAAACAATTACAATAACGTCATTGTAAATATCCAGAAAACATGCTAGCAACATGCTAATGTATAATCAATTATGTTAAACATGCTATGACCATGCTTATTCATTTTAGCAGAAGTTATCTAAGTGATATGTTATGTCAACAAACTAGCAATGTTTCTAAAAGCTGTTTTAAACGTAGACAAAATGTTAAAACATGCTATAAACATGCTAGTAAACATGTTAGTATACAAATCTAGCAGCATCATGTCACCCAATTTCCTAAACATGCAACAAACAAGCTTGAAAAAATGTTAGCAAATGTGCTAAATAAATGTCATTTAGAAACATTCTTTTATTCTATAGCATGTATAACAAGCTATATAAATGATAAATACTGAAGCGTACTGCAAACATTTCCACATTAATGGTGTTAAAATAAAGTGGCACATTTTTGTTAGCAAAAACATGCTAGTAAGATCCTGCAGACATGGAAAACATGCTAATTCATGCTATAGTATAAATGTGCTAATCATATTAGAAAATGCATCAAATATATTAGAATGTGTTAAAACAATTATGTAAACAACATGGTAAACATCCTGAAAACATGCTAGCAACATGCTAATTTATAGTCAGTTGTGTTAAACGTTATGACCATGCTCATTCATTTTAACAGAAGTTATAAACGTGCTATCAATCTTATATATCATGCTAACAATAGAGTAAAATGTAAGTTACATGCTAACAATGCATTAGCTTATTCATTTTAGCAGAAGTTATCTAAGTGATATGTTAGGTCAACAAGCTAGCAATGTTTCTAAACGCTGTTACAAATGTGAACAAAATGTTAAAACATGCAATA
>CAIGQV010016663.1:2075704-2089969 GCA_903798115.1 Danio jaintianensis | reverse complement strand
CGGCCACTTTATTAGGTACAACTGCTCATTAACGCAAATTTCTAATCAGCCAATCACATGGCAGCAACTCAATGCATTTAGGCATGTAGATATGGTCAAGAGGATGTGCTGCAGTTCAAACCGAGCATCAGAATGGGGAAGAAAGGTGATTTAAGTGACTTTGAACGTGGCATGGGTCTTGGTACCAGACGGGCTGGTCTGAGTATTTCAGAAACTGCTGATCTACTGGGATTTTCACGCACAACCATCTCTAGGGTTTACAGAGAATGATCCGAAAAAGAGACAATATCCAGTGAGCGGCAGTTCTGTGGGCGCAAATGCCTTGTTGATGCCAGAAGTCAGAGGAGAATGGCCAGACTGGTTCCAGCTGATAGAAAGGCAACAGTGACTCAAATAACCACTTGTTACAACCGAGATCTGCAGAAGAGCATCTCTGAACGCACAACACGTCCAACCTTGAGGCGGATGGGCTACAGCAGCAGAAGACCACACCGAGTGCCACTCCTGTCAGCTAAGAACAGGAAACTGAGGCTACAATTCACACAGGCTCACCAAAATTGGACAATAGAAGATTGGAAAAACGTTGCCTGGTCTGATGAGTCTCGATTTCTGCTGCGACATTCGGATGTTAGGGTCAGAATTTGGCGTCAACAACATGAAAGCATGGATCCATTCTGCCTTGTATCAACGGTTCAGGCTGGTGGTGGTGGTGGTGTAATGGAGTGTGGAATATTTTCTTGGCACACTTTGGGCCCATTAGTACCAATTGAGCATTGTGTCAACGCCACAGCCTACCTGAGTATTGTTGCTGACCATGTCCATCCCTATTTGACCACAGTGTACCCATCTTCTGATGGCTACTTCCAGCAGGATAACGCGCCATGTCATAAAGCGCGAATCATCTCAGACTGGTTTCTTGAACATGACAATGAGTTCACTGCACTCAAATGGCCTCCACAGTCACCAGATCTCAATCCAATAGAGCACCTTTGGGATGTGGTGGAACGGGATATTCGCATCATGGATGTGCTGCCGACAAATCTGCAGCAACTGCGTGACGCTATCATGTCAATATGGATCAAAATCTCAGAGGAATATTTCCAGTATCTTGTTGAATCTATGCCACGAAGGATTAAGGCAGTTCTGAAGGCAAAAGGGGGTCCAACCTGGTACTACTACCTAATAAAGTGGCCGGTGAGTGTATATACAGTACACACGTATATTATGTCAAAATAAACTTTTATTTTGTATGTGATAAATCACGATAAATTTTTGCCCAGCATTAATAATAATATTTCATTACATTATTATATAATAACTGCCGTCTTGGAGAGCAGAAAACCACTGAAAAAATCTTTCCAACCCCAGTAGTCAATAACCACCAACATAAAAAAACTTTTAAAAAAAATTACAGCCAAAATAAATTATTCAGTATTTGTTCAATAAAAAAGTTATCCGCTGAAATATGCACTCCTAACTGTCATAAAGGCTTTGGGTGAGGAATCGAGCATCATTGTTATTCACTCACAATCGTACACTGTGCCATGACAATCCCATACAGTATGCAGTTACATAACAGATTACAGCAAACTCTGTATGCTGTGTAGCGATGACGCTGGTGTTCATGCATGTTTGATGTGCGAAACGCTGAAGCTAATTCCCTTCCCTAGCCAATATTTCAGTGCCGTCAACAGAGCGCTAATGAATGGACTCGGCGCTCTTGCATGTAGCCTCGTGTGACGATACTGTACCAGCCATTAACGTGCAATTACTAATAAATCATAAGCTGCGGGGCAGATACAGTCAGGGAGACTCTCAGAACTGAGCGCAGAGTCAGAGGCTTATGACGACAGCGGCTGCTTTATGATCTCATGCTGGAGTCAATGAATATTAGAAGTGGAGTTCAGTGATTGTCAGAAAACAGTGGCTAGATCTAAATAATGTAAAGCTGGTAAGGTTTCTACCAGGAGACGTTGTGCTATAACCATCACAGTGTGACATGCCACATTAGAATCAGGCGGCCGCAAGGGCTTTTCTTTTTCTGGATTGCTTTTGAAAACACTGTCGGTTGGGTTTAGGGATGGAGGAGGGTGGGTCAGTCGATCGGTTAGTCAGTCAGTCGACAGCGGCCTCACTGGAGCACCCGGAGGAAACCCACACCAACACGGGGAGAACATGCAAACTCCACACAGAAATGCCAACGGACCCAGCCGAGGCTCGAACCAGCGCCCTTCTTGCTGTGAGGCGATTGTGCTACCCACTGCGCCACTGCGACGCCCCTCAAACTAACATGTACAATATATATATTTTTTGTATCTATCACAATGAGTAACTACTGACAATCATTGAGACTTTCCAAATCCCGCATACTTCAAACCCCGAAGCTAATTTGTCTGTGTCTGCGTTTTAATCTTACCACGTAACACATTCACAGAGGGATGAAATGGATTAGATTAGATATTTCTTTTTCGCTCAAATAGATTGTCCGCATTAAAAGGTTTGAACGCATTTTGCAAAAAAAAATAAAAAATCATAAAATATTCACTGCATGCATAATGGATAATCCTAATTTGCATATCTCACATTTCAGACTGCTGGGATTCATCTTTACTCGTAATCTTCTTGGGTTTTTTTGTCAGAATCGCTTGTTTGCAGTGAATTGATGACGTTATTGATCATAAGATCAGAGGGGGTCGAAGGTGCAGTTGGCTAGAAATGAAACGATCGCTCTAGGCCACAGAGGCTAATGAGTAATTAGCGCCAGTATTTTAGACTGGGGGGATGAATTCAGTTTAGTACACAGCAACAATACCTACATGATAATGAAACATGACAGCGAGAAAGCATGACTGCATGGTTACTTATTGTTGTTGTTTGCTTCAGACCTACAGTTGGAGTCAGAATTATTAGCCCCCCTGTATATTTTTTCCCCAATTTCTGTTTATTGGAAAGATTTTCTTCAACACATTTCTAAACATAATAGTTTTAATAACTCATTTCTAATAACTGATTCCTTTTATCTTTGCCATGATGACAGCACATAATATTTGACCAGATATTTTTCAAGATACTAGTATTCAGCTGTTTCAAAGTGACATTTAAAGGCTTAATTACCTTAATTAGGGTAAAGTTAGGGTAATTAGGCAAGTCATTGTATAACAGTGGTTTGTTCTGTAGACAATCTAAAACAAATATTGCTTAAGGGGGCTAATAATATTGACCTTAAAATGCTTTTAAAAAAATTAGAAACTGCTTTTATTCTAGCCGAAATAAAACAAATAAGACTTTCTCCAGAAGAAAAAATATTATAGGAAATACTGTGAAAAATTCCTTGCTCTGTATACATTTGAAATGTATTTAATTAAGCTTAAAATGTCTGTTAGTTTGTTTCACAGTTTGTGTTTAGTTTAATACCTTAATTACTTAATGTTCACAAATCGATTTTTCTACAGTAAATACTTAGTTGGGATATATTTGTACTTAATATGTACTTATATTAAAGTACTTGGAGAGGATAACTGGTTAAGGTTATGTTCAGTGGGAGGTTTAAGGATATTTATTCATTTTCCTTTGGCTTAGTCCCTTTATTCATCAGGGGTCGCCACAGCGGAATGAGCCGCCAACTTATCCGGCATATGTTTTACACAGCGGATGCCCTTCCAGCTGCAACCCAGTACTGGGAAACACCCATACACACTCATTAACACACACTCCTACACTACGGCCAATTTAGTTTATATGTGCTTGGACAGTGGGGGAAACCAGAGCCCCTGGAGGAAACCCATGCCAACACGGGGAGAACATGCAAACTCCACACAGAAATGCCAACTGGGACTCGAACCAGCGACCTTCTTGCTGTGAGGCAACAGTGCTAACCACTGAGCCACCGTGCCGCCCAGTTTATGTAATGATTATTATAAGTATGAATGGTGAATCCTAATTAGCATACTTTTGCATTAGTCTATGCCATTTTATAATATAAAAAGCTAATATTTTAAAAAGAATAAGAGTTACTACAACAACAACAACAAAAATAGTTTTAAAGCTTTGGGAGTTTAAATTCCTTATATGCAGTGTTCTGAGACAAATAAATACATTGTATTGGTCAACATTGTTGTTATTGGGGGTTTTTTTATGCCAAAAATTCATTATAATATTAACTAAAGATCATGTTTCATTCATTCATTCATTTTCTTTTCGGCTTAGTCCCTTTATTAATCCGGGGTCACCACAGCGGAATGAACCGCCAACTTATCCAGCATATGTTTTACGCAGCGGATGCCCTTCCAGCTGCAACCCATCACTGGGAAACACCCATATACTCTCATTCACACACATACACTATGGACAATTTAGTTTACCCAATTCCCCTATAGCGCATGTGTTTGGACTTGTGGGGGAAACCGGAGCACCCGGAGATAACCCACGCGGACATGGGGAGAACATGCAAACTCCACACAGAAAATGCCGACTGGGACTCAAACCAGCGACCTTCTTGCTGAGGCGACAGTGCTAACCACTGAGCCACCTTGCCCAGTTTATGTATGATAGTTATGTAGTTATGTTTGTATGATAGTTATATATGATAGTTTAAATTCCTTGCATGCAGTGTTCTGAGACAACAGCCAAAAAAATACAATGTATTGGTCAACATTGTTGTTATTGTTTTTTCTTTTATGCCAAAAATTCATTACAATATTAACTAAAGGTCATGTTCCATTCAGGCATATTGTACATTTCTTACATTAAATATATCAAAACGTAATTTTTGATTGTTAATGTGCATTGCTATCGTGACGAAACGTTAATGAGAAAACAAATGAGCATGAGTCGTCACTGTGTGGTTTCCAGCCAATAGAATCGTAAGATGAGTCAAAAAGGGTGTGAGGTAATCAAATAAATACCTGAAAATGAAGAGTGGGAATCACAGGTTAACTCAAGATACAATTCCTAGAGAAACTAAATATTGAATGAGACAACAGTGGGCGTGGCTTGTTTTTTTTTTTTTTACTGCGAGCTGATTGGATGTAGTAAAGTAGGTGTTTCATTAGAAAAGATAGGGAAAAGGGTTTGGGGAGAGTTATTACAACCTAACAGACTCCTCCTCCTCACCATTTCTGTTTGTTGTCAAAACTGACAGCTGGAGGGGCGTGGTTAAGTATGTTAGCCCCGCCCAATACGTAATCTGACAATTTAACTGAAAACAAACAGAAAGTGCATTTTCAGACTTCAATTAAACATTACAAGGGCAAACTATTTCTTTATGACATGCACAGATTAATTGTTCCCCAGAAAACTAGCAATGTGAGCTAACAAAATCATATCGTTAGTTTTGATTTCAGTTGTACTTTAAGCCTAAGTGTTTAACAAAAGCCGATGAAGTCTGTAGTGTGCATCAGTAAACACAAATGTGCTGCTGCATTGTGTTTGGGAAAAACAGCAGTGGGTGACAGACGCCTCATGAATACTGATGCCTCTCAGCTGTACAAAAGCCCAATCATCAGACTCACGACTGGAACAAAAACGCTTGACTGGACCGTCCACACAGAGCGGTTCAGAGATCACGAACACACAGACCAAAACACACACTCGCCGAGACACCAACACGTGTGTTCCTGAGCCAGAGAAAATCAATGGGAAGGAAGCTGAAAAAAGCGGAATGGGCAGCAAAGCAGCATCTCTGCCCAAATCAAGCAAAACCGGGTCACATTTTACAATAAGGTTTCATTAGTTAATGTATTTACTAATAATAAATGATACATGTACAGCATTTGTTAATCATAGTTCAACATTTACTAATGCATTATTAACATCCAAATTCATGCTTGTTAACATTACTTAATTCACTGTGAACTAACAATGAATGACTGTATTTTCATTGACTAACATGAACAAGTACTGTAATACAACCCCAAATCAGAAAAGTTGGGACAGTAGGGTAAACGCAAATAAAAAAAGAAAGTAGTGATTTCTAAATTTACTTGTATTTTTTATTGTTTTTTGGGTTTTTTTGCAACACATTTCAAAAAGTTGGAACAGTAAAGCATTTAGCACTTTGTAATGTTGCCATTCTTTTTCACAACACTTAAAAGACGTTTAGGGACTGAATCAGAAAGAGCTTTATTGCCAGGTATGTTCACACATACGAGGAATTTGTTTTGGTGACAGAGCTTCTACAGTGCAACAAAATTACAGAGACAGGACAAAAAACAGATAATAAATATATTTAAAAAATGAAAGTTGTAGTGAATGCAAATATACAAATTGACAAGTGTATGTACAGGAATATTACTATATACAACAGCAGCTGTTATGTGCAAATTAGCATGTAAAATATGTTGTTAAATAAGTGTTTATGTGTATAAAAAGTGTATAGCAGTAGTGATGTTTGTTCCATAATTACTATCATCAAGTGTTCATGAGATGGATTGCCTGAGGGAAGAAACTGTTTCTGTGTCGGGCTGTTCTGGTGCACAGTGCTCTGTAGCGTCGACCAGAAGGTAAAAGTTCAAAGAGGCAGTGTGCTGGGTGTGAGGGGTCCAGAGTGATTTTGGCAGCCCTTCTGCTTGCTCTGGATAAGTACAGTTCTTGGAGAGTAGGGAGGATTGTACCAGTGATTCGCTCAGCAGTCCGAACTATTCGACGTAGTCTTCGGAGGTCGGATTTGGTAGCTGAGCTAAACCAGACAGTTATTGAAGTGCAGAGGACTGATTCAATGATGGAAGTGTAGAACTGTTTCAGCAGCTCCTTTGGAAGGTTGAACTTCCTCAGCTGACGAAGGAAGTACAACCTCTGTTGAGCTTTTTTGACAATGGAGTCAATGTGAGTGTCCCACTTCAGATCCTGAGAGATGGTGGTGCCCAGGAACCTGAATGACTCCACTGCTGCCACAATGCTGTCCATGATGCTCAGTGGGGGGAGAGCAGGGGGGTTTCTCCTGAAGTCCACTATCATCTCCACTGTTTTGAGCGTGTTCAGCTCCAGGTTGTTGTGACTGCACCAGACAGCCAGCTCCTTAACCTCCTGTCTGTAAGCAGACTCGTCACCGTCCTGAATGAGGCCGATAAGTGTGGTGTCGTCTGCAAACTTCAAGATTTTGACAGAGGTGTCCGTTGAGGTGCAGTCATTTGTGTACAGTGAGAAGAGCAGAGGGGAGAGGACACACCCCTGGGGGGCGCCAGTGCTGATTGTGCGGGTACTGGATGAGAATTTTCCCAGCTTCACCAGCTGCTGCCTGTCCGTTAGGAAGCTGTTGATCCACTGACAGACAGAGTTGGGCACGGAGAGCTGAGTTAATTTGGGCAGGAGAAGTTTTGGGATGATAGTGTTGAAAGCCGAGCTGAAGTCAACAAACAAGATCCTCACATAGGTCCCTGGTCTGTCTAGGTGTTGCAGAACATAATGCAGTCCCATATTGACTGCATCATCCACAGACTGGATGTCTTCAGTTTAGGGACTGAAGACACCAAGTGATGAAGTGTTTCAGTTGTAATTTTGTCCTATTCATCCTGCAAACAAGTCTTAAGGTAGGCAACAGTACGGGGTCTTCGTTGTCGCATTTTGTGCTTCAAAATGCACCACAGATTCTCTATTGGAGACAGGTCGGGACTGCAGGCAGGCCAGTCAAGTACCTGTATCCTCTTCCTCTGCAGCCAGGACTTTGTAATGTTTGCAGAATGTGGTTTTGCATTGTCTTGTTGACATATGCATGGGCGTCCATGGAAAAGAAGGCAGCATATTGTGCTCCAAAATCTCTAAGTACTTTTCAGCATTAATGGTGCCATCACAGAAATGCAAGTTACGTTTGCCAAGGGCATTGGCTTTTGGACTTGTTGCTGGTAAAAGTCTGGATGATCCCTTTCTTCTTTGGTCCGGAGCACACGGCGTCCATGTTTCCCCATAAAATACCTGAAATACTGATTCATCTGACCACAGTAAATGCTTCCACAGTAAATGGTCCATCCCAGATGCCTCAGAGCCCAGAGAAGTCAATGGCGCTTCTGGACACTGTTAACATAGGGCGTCCTTTTAGCACAGTACAGTTTTAACTGGCATTTGTGGATGTAACTATTTATTGTGGTAATTGACAAAGGTTTGCCAAAGTAGTCCTGAGCCCATGTGGTGATATGGCTTATAAATTACTGATGATTTTTGATGCAGTGCGCGTGAGGGATCGGAGATCACGGTAGTTTATCTTACGCTTGCGTCCTTGTCCTTTATGCACTGAAATTCCTCCAGATTCCTTGAATCTTTTAATGATGCTATGCACCGTTGAAGGTGAAATATCCAAATGTCTTCCTATCTTTCTTTGAGGAACATTGTTTTTAAACATTTTAATAATTTTCTCATGTATTTGTTGGCAAACTGGCGATCCTCAGCCCATCTTTGCTCCTAAAGGACTAGACCCTTCTTGGATGCTGCTTTTGTACCAAATCATAATTACAATCACCTGTTTCAAATCACATCATTATTTAACCAATTTACCTGATTACTAGCCCTAAACTGCTCCTGTCCCAACTTTTTTTGAAATGTGTTGCGAGATCAAAATTGGAAAATGTGCTTATTTTGAAAAAATAAAAATCATAAGGAACACATTAAATGATGTTTGTTGTATTGTCTGCAATGAAATACAAGTCAAAGTAAATTTAGAAATCACTTTTTTATTTTTTACTTGCGTTTTCCATACTGTCCCAACGTTTTTCTGATTTGGGGTTGTAAATGTATTGTTCATTGTTTGTGCTTCTGAATATGATTTCTGAGTGCGATTATTGGCACATTTCTTAAATCAGTTATCCATAAGCCAACAATGCTTGAGGTCATGTAAAAGCATTAACCCCAGGACATGTGGCATACAAACGTATAATCTGAGGGGTGAATGAGTTTTTTTTTACACTGATTGTATACTCTGAGAATGCTTAAATGGTGGCATTGTGACTCAATGGGTAGCACTGTCAAAAGTCATGTTATGTCATGTTAAAAGTCATGCTAAAGACATGTTATACATTGTAAAGCCCAATGAGTTAAGGGAACTCAAACCATTTGAGGAAACCAATAGCCTTAAATGATTTAAGTTCAAAATGTTTTATTTATGAGTATTGCTAACTTACTTCATTTGAGTACACAAACCCAGCATTAAAATAAGTATTAAAATACAGTAAACACATAAAGATTGAGATTTTGTTTTTATAAGCACACTGGAAGATCATTCCACCTCCGAGGTACAAGGAAAGTAAAGGTTCTGGAAATAAATGTTTCTTAATGATTTCTATATACCTCTATTTCACTGTTTCTCATTGGTTGAATGATATACTCAAGCCTCTGAAATCTCATCAGAAATCTCATAATTTTTGTCTTCTTTTTAGTCACTATTAGAGTTTCTAATAAAAAACAACAACATTGTCTTGTTTTCAGAAATAGTAAGTCAAAATTAAGTGTTTTTCCTTAAAACAAGCAAAATAATTGGCCAATGGTGTAAGTAATGTGAAAATGATTATTGTGCTTACCCCATTTAAGGAAAAACTCACTTAATATTGACATATTATTTCGGAAATGAGACAATATTTGTTGCTTGTCTAGGAAATGCTCCTTGATTTAAGCATTTTTAGATATTTGGACTTTATTGGATATTTATAGAAATGAGACAAAAACTCTAATATGAAAAGCATTTTTCCTAGTTTTATATAGTGGTGGAATGATATTCTCAAGGCTTTAAAACATTGAGAAATGTTTTTTAGAGACTTGAAAAGATTATTCTACCACTGAGAAACAGTGAAATTAAGGTTCTGAAAAGGAAACTTTCCATCAAAAGATGAGATTATATACTAAAACACGTCTACAGTACTTGCTGAAAAAGCTTAAACTATCAAGACAACTAACAATTTAGACAACAGAAAACATGTGCGAACAGGAAGTAAATTCAAAATTTTAAGTCTCCTCAATGTTCATTCATTCATTCATTATCTTTTTGGCTTAGTCCCTTTATTAATCTGGGGTCGCCACAGCGGAATGAACCGCCAACTTATCCGACATATGTTTTACACAGCGGATGCCCTTCCAGCTGCAACCCATCACAACATACGGACAATTTAGCTTACCCAATTACCTATACTGCATGTTTTTGGACTTGTGGGGGAAACCGGAGCACCCGGAGGAAACCCACGCGAACACGGGGAGAACATGCAAACTCCACACAGAAATGCCAACTGACCCAGCTGAGGCTCGAACCAGTGACCTTTTTGCTGTGAGGCGACAGCGCTACCCACTGCGCCACCGCGCTGCCCCCTCCTCAATGTTGATTGAACAAACAGTTCTAAACATGGAGTTGAATAGTTTATATGAGTAAACTCAACACTGAGCTCAAAAGTACAACACAAGCTCTTTGTGAAAATGTACCCCCGTATACATTTCTGGAGAGCGCGAATTATGTAGCCAGAACTACGTATGGCTGCATTTCGGTCTGCTATCAGTCGGTCGGTCAGTCAGTCAGTCGACAGCGGCCTCTGGAGGATTTACGCGAGAACAGCAGGCGCAAAGCGAGAAATTCGGAGAGAGCGGCCTCTGGTGGATTTGTGAAAACAAAAAACTGCAAAAAAAAAATGTACCCCCAGGGTCGTATTTCGTGCTGTCCAGAAATGTATACAGGGGTACGTATCAATAATGAGCCTGGGTTGCAAAAGTATGTCCACCTAATTACAATTTTAAACTGAGTTAACAATTTTTAAAAAAGTATTTTTTTAAATCCATGTATCAAATAGGCTTTGTAGGTTTAATAGTTTATTTTATTATAACTAGACTGAAGTATCTTGGCGGGTTTTTTGGGGGGGGGGTTTTAAAGTCAAAATTCTATTAAATTTGAATACTTTTTAAAATATTTTCCGTGTTGTTGAACAAACCAAGGACATTTTCACAGTAATTCCTATAATATTTATTTCTTCTGATTAAAGTCATTTCTTTTAGTTTGGCTGGAACAAAAGCCATTTCAAATTTGTTAAAGTCAATTTTAAGTTCAATATTACGAGCCCCGTAGGAAATATTATTTCTCGATTGTCTACAGAACTGTCCAATATTGCCTAATTATCCTGATTTGCCCTAATTAAGCCTTTAAATTGCATTTTAAGCTGAATACTAGTGTCTTGTAATATAACTAGGAAAATACTATGCACTGTCACCATGGCAACGACAAAAGAAATTAGTTATTAAAAATATTATGTATAAATAATCATTGAACAAAATCCTCAAACAGCTTTTTTAAAGAATTCAAATTTCACATGAGGGCTAATAATTTTATATGATAAGTATATATTTATAATTGCCATTTCTCGAACATCCCTGAGCTGGATTTACAACAACAGAAACTTAAAATCCATTCAAATCCATTTAGAATAGTGTGGATTATGACAATGTCTCCATATGCATCTATGATAATGATGATGACATCATCAGGATCATGCCTCATCATGTGACAGATCATCACATGACCTCTACAAATCTGTCAGTCACATGTCAGTGGGAGCAGAAACATATGCCTCCCTCGGGCCGCTTATACATATCATCATATTACAGCCTTGTAACTTATTCCTCTGTATATTGATATTTTCCGTGGGATGCTTCGGTTTGACCAAAAGCCTATTTTGAGCACAGGCCTCCTGAAGGCAGCAGTTCTCGCTTCACTTTCGATGGAGACCCACATGTGGTAGAAGCGTGGGATTTTTTTTAGATGCGGCTGGTTTAATATTCATGCTTACTGTTCATTCCGTACTGTGTATAATACATTAATACTTTCTTATATTATGCTTTTTGTGTATATTAAAGGGGACCTATTGTGGAAAAATCACTTTTATAAACACACCTGAATCAACTCATCAGAACATTCGAAGAGACTCCAAAACCTGAAGTGAATGGGTCAGATAAAGGAGGCATCCAAAATATGTACTGTTGGTGTGCCTCCAGGAACAGGGTTGGGAAACACTACTCTACTGAGAAACCCCGAAATGTGAATGTGTCCATAATCTCCAATAACTAAGTGCAGCATATTGAATTGTTGAGTCTCTGATGAAAGCACAGCACCATTGACGGCATCAGAATCAGTATCGGAGCATGACTGCAGGGAATGATGGGGATTGGGATTAACCTGCTTTTTTTCCAGTCTTCATTCAGAGAGAACAGCTTTAATCCAGATCTCTTCTCTCTCCACCATCTGTCCTGTAATCCTGCTTTGCGTGACGTTTGCTGGAGCGTCCATGTAGGCATGGACCGTTATAAGATTCTGACGGTATTCATTCATTAATTTTCCTTCGGCTTAGTCCCTTATTTATCAGGGGTCGCCACAGAGGAATGAACCGGCAACTATTCCAGCATATGTTTTACGCACGGACGCCCTTCCAGCCACAACCCAGTACTAGGAAACCCATACACTCTCGCATTCACACATGCACACACACACACACACACACACACACACACACACACTCATACACTATGGCCAATTTAGTTAATCCAATTCACCTATAGCGCATGTGTTTGGACTGTGGATGAAACCGGAGCACCCGGAGGAAACCCACGCCAACACGGGAGAACATGCAACTCCACACAGAAATGCCAACTGACCCAGCCGGGACTCAGTGACCTTCTTTCTGTGAGGTGACAGTGGTAAACCACTGCCCAAGACGGTATGATAACCTTAAATAAAAATATCACGGTATTGTGATTACTGCTCTAAAATAAGTTTTTTTTTAATGTCTGTGTAAAAAAAAAAAACGTATCCCCCCATTGAACACAATATATTTTATTTTAAGAAATATTCATTCATTTATTTTATTCCGCTTTTCTGAGGCCGGGTCATGGGGGCAGAAGTCTCAGGAGAGAACTTCAGACTTTCCTCTCCCCAGACACTTCCTCCAGCTTCTCCGGGGGGATCCCGAGGCATTCCCAGGCCAACCAAGAGACATAGTCTCTCCAGCGTGTCCTGAATCTTCCCCGAGGCCTCCTCCCGGTGGGACATGCCTAGAACACCTCCCTAGGTAGGCATCCAGGAGGCATCCGAAACAGATGCCCGAGCCACCTCAGCTGACTTCTCTCGATGTGGAGGAGCAGCGGCTCTACTCTGATCTTCTCCCGGGTGACAGAGCTCCTCACCCTATCTATAAGGGTGCGCCCTGCCACCCTTCGAAGGAAACTCATTTCGGCCGCTTGTATCCGAGATCTTGTCCTTTCGCTCATGCCCAAAGCTTATGACCATAGGTGAGAGTAGGAACGTAGATTGACTGGTAAATTGAGAGCTTTGCCTTTTGGCTCAGCTCCTTCTTTACCACAACGGACCGGTACATCGACCGCATTACTGCTGCCGCTGCACCGACATTTAAACTATTTCAGAACAGTAGCTTTTGATATGCATGGTCCTTTTCTGCTGGAGATACTGTTGCCCTAAAAAACTAAATGAAATAGTCGTAAAAAACACGTTAAAACAGGTAAACCATAGGAACAGTATAACAGAAAATTTTGCCGGTTTTAAAACCTTGACTTTTCCAAACCACGGTAAACCTTGAAAGCGGTTATCGTCCCATGCCTACGTCCATGTGATATTCATTGACCTTCTTCACTACCATCTTTATCTTCTTGGCTTCCAGGAAGAGTAAACCGCATCAGCACTTTACACAAACGGAGCTCCATCAGGACGGGATAATGCTGAAACTTTCATGAGCTCTCTCTCTCTCTCTCTCTTCACTATTAAAGCAAAATGAAGTTGGAGCCATTACAGCCGTTCTCCTACATTACAGCCATGTGACGGCAGCTATAAATTTATTTCTGCAGCATCTATACTTATTTTCTTACCTCCGCCATTTCAGAGGAGTTGAGTGCTGACAACACAGATGTTTGCTGCGCTTTTATGTTCGTGCGAGATAAAAACTTCCAAAAGTGACTTGACTTGCGATCGCGGTCAGATTTCACATTTTCTGTGCGGACTTTTAAAGTGCAATTAAAAAAAACACTTACAAACTGAGAAAACATTTCCAGAGACGCACGCAGATACTCACAACACACAAAATACGCCTGTGTTGTGTGATTGGCTGTTTGCTTCACTCATGTGCCATCTGATTGGCTGTTTGCTGCACTTATGTCATGTGATTGGCTGTTTGCTGCAGTCATGTGTCATGTGATTGGCTGTTTGCTGCACTCCAGTGTGTGATTGTCTGTTTGCTGCACTCCTGAGTGTGATTGGCTGTTTGCTGGACTCATGCGTCATGTGATTGGCTGTTTGCTGCACTC